>JBAMBQ010005373.1:0-77928 GCA_037044495.1 Stegana nigrithorax | reverse complement strand
AATGCTTTGGAAATGCCTGCTTCGTTCCGCGATACAATCAATAAGAAGAAATCTTTGTGTACAATGGATGCCATGCAGAAAAAATAAAAATAAAGTCAGCATTTTGTTAACATAGTACACAACTTAATCACTCCTCACCGATATATATGCATAAATGTGTACTTGTATATGTAATTTAATCAAAAATGTACAGTTTATTTCAACAATGGTAAAATTAAAAAATTTAACTAGAAAGGCAATGGCTATAGACGGGCGCACCCGACTATAGAATACCCTGTACCCAATCCCTAATTCAATATATAAATATTTTTTTTTGCTTTAATATTCTGTACTAGTTATGTAAAAAGAAAAAAAAAATGTTATCTAAGTAAAAGTAATTTTTCAGCCGATCATTCCTATGGCAGCTATATGTTATAGTAACCCAATGTTTACCATATTCAGATATATGATTTGATATTACCTAAAATTATCAAATCCACAATTTGGTAACGATGTCTTAAGAAACAGAACTATGGCAGCTATATATTATAGCGTGAATATCATAAATAAAAAATAAACTCGGATTAGGAGAGTCTTCGTGCTTTGGTGCTTGTAGGTCTTTCCGAGAACCGTTTGTTCATACCGACGGAAAGGCAGACAGATAGACGGACATAGCTAGATCGACTCGTCTTTCGACGCTGATCAAGAATACATATACTTTGTATGGTCTGCCAAGCCTCCTTCTGCCTGTTACATACATTTGCACAACTCTAATATACCCTTTAACATTTTTTGGTACAGGGTATAATTTCAATACGATTTTTAATCACAAAACTCGACCTTTCATCCAATAGTTTTTGTCGCGAAAGTTTTCCTTATAAATTTTAAGTAACAGTTCCTAAGAAATCTTGCGGCATAACGGTTGTTAATAAGAAAAATGATGATTGTAAAATGAATTACAAAATTCTAAAGAAAATTCGAAGCAAAATGAAGAAAAACCTGTATTATTTATTCATGCATGCACGCACATGTGGCCAAAGTGTGATAAAGGGTAAACGTCTTTTATTTATTTTTATTTTATTTAAATATGATTTCAACATTTTAAAAATAACTTCGTATAAAAAGAAGCAGCTCTTGGTTTTATTACACCATTGAGACCCATGTGGGTAATAATTTACTCAGTGTAAATAAAATATTGCCAGATCTTTGCAAATATATGAAACGCCAATAATATGACATTTGTATTATGTATCAGTCATTGTCGAAAAATCATGTTATATGTTAAAACTATAATATTCTCATCGTGGTACCATCTAACACCTAAAAGTATATTGTAACTTAAACCTATGATGGTTGAACCTCTTAGCATACTAAGAGAAAATTTAAAGCCAAACCCATGTTCTACATATATTTGTCTTTCGATTCAGTGTGGATGTGATTAGCTGCTTTCAAAGTTACGAAAACATTATGGACCGGACTAAACAAATGAAATTTAAATTACATTCGACATGTAATTTACGCCTGTAAAATTTTTTCTTAGCTCCGAATAAATTACTTGGCGCTTTTGAGGTCACTAAGAGTTAAGCAATTATGTACATACATATTCCATTTTTTGTAACATTTCCTACGTCTTATCAGCAGAACGTACGCATTAAACTAATTATGTATTTTTAAATGGCAGTTAGAGAGGCTCTTTTTGAGACAATCGCTGGTCAGCAATATGCAAAGTAGTGCTTTTCATTAACTGGGGTTGGATGCAGATCAACTGTAGAAAAATAAAAGACAATTTTATGTAAAATAATTAACGCTTACAAATAAATGAAATGCTAAGTATAAGTTAGCATGAGGCGCCACATTTTTTTCCATTTGACGAGTGGCTGCTAAGCAAATGACAAATAAGTGAAAAATTTTCTATTTTCGTGGTTGTTGTTGTTGTAGCGAAACGAAAGCGAAAACTAAAAGCAAATAAAATGAGGATTTCAGCGACAACAACAAAACGCTGGTAAATATTTATGTGCAGCAGAAATGTCAAATTGTGACAACAAAAATAAAAAAAAACATTAACAAAACAAATGAAAACGAAAAATAAATAAATGAACAAAAGAAAAAACAAATCAAAAGTGGCGCAAGTAGCAAGTAGCAGCAGCAGCAGCAGCAGCCGTTGCAGTGTCCAGCGACCGCACAAGAAGCAGCAGCCTTGCCGGTGGAGGCGGCGTTGGCGGCGGGTGTGGCGGTGACTAGCAGCATTTAAGCTTAGTTTCTGTTTGCTGGCTCAGCAGTGTGCTGGCATATGTCGGCGTGTGCGGGTCTTGATTTGTTTTGATTTTATTATTTTTATTATTTTCATTGTTGTTGTTTTTGGTTTTATTCTTATTATTATTGTTTGATTTTGCACATATCCGCGGTTTGCTTTTAATTTTGCAATGCGTATTTAATTAATTCACGTATCGAACACGCAAAAGCAGACGAGTTTTCAAAACAAAAGTCGAAAGCCCGTTACTTGTGTATTAAAATTCAACACGGCAGCAGGCAGCAGACAGCAGACATTTGAAACGCATACAAAAACCAGCTAAATAAAAAAATAAACAAATTGCAATGGGTAAAAGCTATTTTTGTTTTGTAATTTAATAATTTCTATATATATTTTTAAGCCATTGTTATATTTTTTTCGTGATTTTTTTTGGTTTTTTTTTTGTTTTTTTTTTTTTTTACATTAAAATGCCGCATGCGCTGATCAGTTGGGCCAAACGAAATGAAAGTGTAAACAGACCAGCAAAAAATATGCACTTGCGGTTCTAACGTAACTTTTGTGCCATTCACATGCTGCAGTGTTAAGAAAATTCATTTCTGTTTTAATTTTTATGTTAGAAAAACAGAAAAAGCGCTTAATTGTGTTCATGCTCAAATTACACCTGTCAAGCTTACTTATTGCAGTCACTGTTATTGCACTTGACTTCAATAAGTTGCCTGCTGCGGATCATTAATTTTTTATGTCAGTTTTTTATCGTCTAAGTAATGTTTGCCTTCTACTTATGCGCGATCATGTACATATGTAAATCAGCGAGTTTCGCTTGCAAAATGAAGCGAAGAACAATTCTTGCGTGCTGCTTGAAAAAAATTGTAATATGATTCTCACCCACAGTTTAACACCACATTGCGCGTTTGTTATGAGCAAATAGATTGCAATATGAGCATGGAAACCCTTAAGTAATTGGCAGCATAATTAATGCAAGGCATTGAACAAAGAATCTTTTCGCTCTATTTGAAACAAAACATTGTTTTCTACGACAAAGCTTTGTTAATTTTATATATTTGTACATTTTTAGCTTAGCATAATTAAAATAAAACTAAAAAAAAAAAATCCCCGAGACTGTTGTGCTAGCTTTGAGTTCCATCAGCGTGGGTGTGTTTTTATGGCACTTTTTTACAATACTGTTTATTTCCATTCAAAGGTGCAAATGAAGCTTAAAAGATTATGGCATAATAATTAAACTTTTATGTATCGTTCATTTACTAAATAGAAAACACGTTTAAAGTTTTCAATTGACTTCCAGATTGCAGAAAAAATATCGGCTTACTTTTATAGTAAAAAAAATAAAAATCATGTTTTTTGACTTATGACATTCTTTTAGTAAATAAGCGATATGTTGTACAATATAAAAAACTTCAAGAAGACAAACAAAAAATTATTCTATAAAAGAACCATGTGATAAAATTTGGCGCGAAATATTGAAAAATAAAAAATAAATGCTAATAGTGCTGTCTTTATCTATAACACCTTACAAAAAAAAAATTTTAAATAAAAAAAAAATAACAGTTTCATTCATTTCTAATGTGAATTACTTTTCTTTTGAATTGTTTTTTTTTCACACCTACTTTTTTTATAGTATTTCGTAGATTTTCTGCGTGCTTTACACAGCCGCAAGGCAGTTCTTGATAATTTTTTATTTATTTTTATGGTTGAATTTTGATTAATGATGCTCTCATTAATTTTTTGCCAAGCGTGCAGCAGTGTATTTATTAAATTAGTTTGCATTATGCTAAAAATTTGAAGGGAATTTCTTATTACTCACTGTGTAAAATAAGCGTTGCCTTAAGTATGTTGTTTGACGCATTCCGGTCGCAATCCCATATTGTCTAGTGGTTAGGATACCCGGCTCTCACCCGGGAGGCCCGGGTTCAATTCCCGGTATGGGAAACTGTAGTGGTTGTTTAATTTTTTCTTTTTCATTTATTATATGTGCATATATGTTTGGTTTTTATTATTTTTATTTTATTTTATAAAGTTTTATAATTTTCATGAGCATATATAAGTCAATAAAATGTTTTTTGTATTTTGTGCGCGCAAATGCGGTTTATTGCATGCAAATGAAATAAACATAAAAATTAAACAGAGAATATATTAAGTTGTATTTTTTGGATATTTGCTGCGTTAGTTGCCTTTTTTATTGATTCTTAGCAACGTGCACGACACAATTTCCTTACTCCAAAGTTCAATGAACCTGCGTTGTCCTCATAGGAATTGTAATTGTAATTGTTTTTGTGGCTGGTTTAGTTACAATTTCAATATTTCCAAACCTAAAAAATGCATCAAGTGGAAATTTCCTTATTAAGTATTGCAAAGCAACTTCTTGGTGGAGTATGTGCAGCGTAGCGTATAACCTCAATGAACTGCAAGTAATACGCCGTACTAACTCAATCAAATCTAATTAAAAGCGTTAAAAAGCAAAGTGTAGAAGATCGCAGACGTTGTTGCTTTATCGCATTGTCGTGCGCACTAAGCACTGTTCGCGGCTGCAGTTGCTTCTGCTGCTACTTTACGAGCTGCTAACCCAATTCGAAGTTGCGACGCGTCCCGGCGGCATCTTAGCACATTTCGTTGTGTAATTAAGCGCGTTATTGCAACAACTTCCGCCACATACACACACACATACAGACCACTGAGCGGCAAAGTGTAGCACAGTTTTGGGGGGCGTACACACAACGAGTGTGTGTGGACGTGGACGTACGGACTTAGCTGATTAAGCTGACCTTAAACGCAAGCCGAACGCGCAAGCAGCAACCCTCTTGTTGTTGTGTTGTGTGTGTCGTGTGCGGCGTACACTTGGAAAAATCTCACATACAATTATCAATTAGAGACATGCGTATCTGACATCCGATGGACTTTATTGAAACTAAATTGAACTAGTTTAGTGTAGCAGTTGCTGATTGACCACGACCACGAGAACAGCCGCCACAACCTCAACCACCGTCAGCGGCACAGGCAGCGACAGCCAGTCAGTATACAAATACTCAAAGAACAAACAAAATAATAAAGAGAGTAAAGGAAATTCGTTTAGCTGCGTGTGGCTGGCAAATGCTTGGCAACTATTTATCTGGCACTAACCCCTTGATGATGATGATGATGACGATGATGATGACGATGACGATGATGTTGATGATGACTTGTTATTGTTGTGATTGTTGTTGCTGGTGGGCAGTTGTTGCAGTAGTGAAATTCCAATTGGCACGGTATGCATTTCTCAGTTGGCTTTTGTTATTCTGCATATCAAGTTGGTCGCATAGTTGCTCCACGTTGTGTCGCCGTGGAGTGAAATCGTTGCTGCACGGATTTTGGATTGCGTTCTTTGCCATACATTTTTAATTGTGCCATGCGTTTGAAAATTCGTTTGAAATGTCGCAGAATCGAAATCTGGGGTAAGCAAGCAAGCCAACGAATTATGCCTTTGTTGTTGCTGTACGCCTGTTACAGTAAAAACTGGCATGAATTGATTAAAACGTCAATATCTTTGTATAAAATGTTAATAAAAAATGCTACATTTTTTGTGTAATTTTAAAAGTCATTTTTTTTGCAATCCCTGGCTGGCGCTTGAACCCGTGAACTCCACTATATAGCAACAAGTTTTTCAAAACCGAATTGGATTTGTATTGTACCAACTGAATTCAGAATTGACTCCTGTTACAATTGTTAACTGCTTATCTATTTTAGGTAATTCTAAGCACCAAATCCTGCACAAAGTTTGCTTTGAAATAATAGATCCAAGTTTTAACAATGCATAGTTTTTGCTCGATTTTTTAAACAAAAATGTATCGGAAATTATTACAAACAATTTCGCTAAACGTATTGCAAGGAAGCTCAGTTAGCAGTTACGGTTCCAGGCGAAATAATTCTTATTAGCAAATTTGTCTTCTTCTTCTTCTTTTATCGGTTTCTAAATGAATTTAGTGAAGTCCTTCTAGAGAAAATGATTAGCTTAGAATTTTGTTTATTGGATAATTTTTATATAACGTTTATGCCTTTTTATAAAAATTATAGGATATAAATTATGTGAATCTTAGTAAAAAGCAGAAAAATTTTGAAACAGTGGATATATACATATATGTGAATGTATGTATGTACGTAGTTATGTACAATATGGCATGCTTGGTTTCACTGCACTCAGCACTCGTAGGTTGTATGACATTTGAGATGCAATTTGTTATTTTGTTTTTTGTTTTTCCTAGCTTTCATTTTTGTTTTATTTTTTTTTTTTTGAGCTCTGCATAATTTGATTTGATTTTTATATAATTTGCATGTAATAGGGTCAAACGCACCCACAGAGCTCTGCACTTGATACTTTTGTTGTGTACTTACATGCACACACACATACATAAGACTGTGTGTATGTGCGTGCGTGCTGTGTATGGGTATTTGTAGCACTGTAGGTCGGTGGTGTGGTTGTGTTTGTGCTACGCATTTTAATTAGAAAAGTTTAACGGTAAATGCTGCAACGTTGATTACTATGCAACAAAACAAAGAAAATAACAATAATGATTTCAACCAAAACCGACTTTCATGCGGCTTTAAAATAAAACAAATCGTACAATTAACTTTTAGTTTGCTAAAAGTCATTGGCGTGTTTTGGTGAACAGTTAATTTAATTTACAATGCCTAATATGGGTGAGTGTCAATGCAAGTCCTTTAACAGGACCACACAATCGTATTTAACAAAATACATTTCAATGCCATTATGCGCTGCTTATGGCATAGTAAGAAATAAAACGCAAAGTAATTCAAATAACCGTTACATATAAATATAATAACGCGTAGAAATGTTAAAAACTTTAAGCGAAAAGCTTATTCGCATGTGCTTTTGCCAACCTGTGATAAGCAAAAAAGGAAAATAAACAAACAACTTATCGATGAAGATAAACTCAAAAAAGCGGCATTAGAATTTTCATTTGATTGCTTCGCCAGCGCCGTCGTCGACACTGTCAAGTGTTTTTAGTTTGTTATGCGACCTGTCGCTATAAAGTGCTGATATTCGAGTGTTTGTTTTTGTTTATACATTTGAGAGCAAAGCAAACTCACACTCGCTCTCACAGTATTTGCCTTGATTGTGTTTTTGTATTATGGGCATCTGGAGTCGCATATTTTCGTGTTTGTTGTGATTTTAGCGCGAATTCAATTGAAATAATTTAAATATTTGCAGAAATAAACAAAGTTAAGCTTGTGCGTTTACACTGTGCTATATTAAAATGGATATTTGCTTGTTTTGTGTTACGAAACTATAAATAAATTATTACAAGCGTCGTGGCGTACATATGTCATATATTTTTTTTGTGTAAAAATTCTGCGTCATCAGCCGGTTCGCGGTAACAGCTGGCCGCTCTTTTGCTCTCTTGTGATGTTTACTCAAATTTTGCACAGTATAATGTGCTTAGCAGCGCAATAATTGCAACGGCAAGATAAAAGCGCAAAGTTTTTCATTGTGTTGGCTGCATTACAAGGCGATTTCCTATTGATATATTTTACATTAGCTGCATTTGCATTTACATGCATTTTAAATTAAATTGTCTTCTAACGGTGGTAAACTTCTTCATTTTATAAGAAAAAGAGGCAAGCTATCGCGCCACCTATGGAAAATTTGGTAGACCTCACCAACTGTTGCTGCTCAGTGCTATCCTCTCCGGTAGCTCCAGAGAGTATTCTCTCTCAGTATTGTACATTATTTGCATTGCAGCAGAGATAAAAAACACGGCTTGGAAGACTTTCAAGCTTATTATAAAATAGTATTCGCACGTGTTTTACTTTGTTATTGTCTGCAGCATTTAAATTAAAGTTGGTTTTGCTCTAAATGAAATTTTCTTTGTCATTTTTTTATTGTTTTGATTTGATTTTTAACGTATATTGTTTCATTTCCGCCATGTTTCGCGCGTTGATTTTGTGTTTTTGTTATACAAAAATGTAAGTACCGTTAATTCGTTGACATTGTTATCTTTTATGCATATATATGTATATATGTACATATGTAAAAGCAGGTGAGCAACATTTTGTTGTTCGCATATACATATATACATACGTACATATAATGCAATTCATTGAAAAAGGCCGCCAACATTGGGCTTTTGTAACTATAATTGATGCCTTTAATGGGTTATAAAACTTCTTATCTCGTAAACAACGCATTCTCAATTGTTGAGACGGTTTTGTGCTGATAAGTAAAAATAATCAAAAGTAATTGTGATTGCTCGAAAGCGAGTTACATACATACATAGGTAGATTATGTGACAAAAGATAAATATATACAATATTTGGCCGTAAACATACTTAAAATAACAACATACATTATTTTTCAAAAATGACTATTTGGATATTTGGCTATTAAGTTGAATACTACTCACATACAAACCATACTTGAAATTACTCTAAAGTCTCTACTAAATCTCCAAATAACTATATAGTTAAAGTTAAAGTCACAAAACTGATAAGAATTAATTTATATTTAAAATAATGTAAGATACACTGTTAGCTGTAACATAAACTGTAAACAAGATTCTGTTAAACAGGTTTTGTCAATGCACTGTTAATGACCTTCTATGTTAAGTGGAAGGCAGTTATGGTACACTGCGTCTGACAAGTTTGTTTTGTATGAGGAGCCTATTGTTTGACAGTAGGCTAGATGTTTAGACTATAGGCTCTGTCAAAGCATCGCCATTCATTCTTGAAGATTTATAACAATAACAGATCACGGTCATAGAGAAGGCTTATGCTAATGTGTAAGACCATGAGAATATTGGATTATATAAGCCAAAACTGCTTCAGTGGGCACAAGATTTCGTTGAATCTTGTGCTTCTGATATTCGGCACTTGTTTACCTTTATCTCTTCTTATTTGGTCTGTTTCTTACAGTGTTTTCATTGGTCACCATGATCGGTGTTGTATACATTATGCACATGACAATAGCTCTGGTCATACTTAACAAGGAGGTCGCAACATTGCAAGGAATGCTCTACCCACGTGAATCGGAGACACGCGACGTGCGATCCTTGGACGGCATATGGAATTTTGTGCGTTCGGAGGAAACGAATCCCACGCAAGGTGTACGCGAACAATGGTTCAATAATGACCTGAGTAAAGTACGGCAAACAATACCCATGCCAGTGCCAGCTTCGTATAATGACATTACCACGGAGCATGGGCTACGCGACCATGTGGGCACAGTCTGGTACGATCGCAAGTTCTTTGTGCCGCGCGCTTGGGCACAGGGTCAGCGAGTCTGGCTGCGTTTTGGCAGCGTTCACTATGAGGCTTTTGTGGTACGTAGGCAGTTCTTCACGTCCAAGTGCAAAATGATTTAGTGTGTGATCTTTACAGTGGGTCAATGGCGTCATGGCTGTAAAGCATGAAATCGGTCATTTGCCATTTGAAGCGGAGGTCACTGAGCTGCTTAAATATGGTGCCGAGAATCGCATAACCGTGATGTGTGACAATGCGCTCATACAGACAACTGTGCCGCAGGGCAAAATATCCGAAGTGGCTAGAGACGGCGGCGTAGCCATTGTGCAGTCGTACAGCTTTGATTTCTTCAACTATGCTGGCATACACCGCTCAGTGCAGTTGTACACCACGCCCAAGACATTCATCAAGGACGTCGAAGTGAAGACTGATCTGTCAAATGACAACAATGGTAGGTAATCCTTGCAAGCCTCTCGTTTCTCGTCACTGTCAATTTAATGCATTGCTGCACAGTGGGCCACATTTACTACACAATCGGCGCCAATGGCACCGTGGAGAATGAGACCGAGAACGGCATCTATGTGCGCGTGCAGCTGCGCAATAAAGAAGGCGAACTTGTGGCAAACAGCACATCCGATTCCACACTCAAGGGTTCCATGAAAATCGAAAAAGTTCGACCCTGGTGGCCATATCTCATGCACGCTGAGCCTGGTTACCTATACGAAATGGAACTGTTCTTGCATGCTGCGGACGAAACTTTGCTGGACGTGTATCGCCTCAAGGTGGGCATACGCACGCTCAGCTGGTCCAATACCGCATTTCTTATCAATGGCAAGCCTGTGTATTTCCGCGGCTTTGGCAGGCACGAGGATGCAGATGTAGGTGACGCGAAAGTTCCCAGCTCGCTGCTCTGGTTTCACAGTAATTTCTTGCTATGTTGCAGATACGCGGCAAAGGCTTGGATTATGCATTGCTTACACGTGATTTCAACTTGCTTAAATGGACTGGCGCAAATGCCTATCGCACATCCCATTATCCCTACTCGGAGGAGTCCATGCAGTTCGCAGATGAACACGGCATTATGATCATTGATGAGTGTCCGAGTGTGGACACTGAGTAAGTTACTTTGTTGTTGTTATTCTGTTTGTCACTGTGCTGTAATCTGGTTGTCTGTCTTGCAGAAACTTCAATCAAGCCTTGCTGAACAAGCACAAATTCTCCATAAATCAGCTGATACATCGCGATCGCAATCACCCGAGCGTAGTCATGTGGTCGATTGCAAATGAGCCCAGAACTAGCCAACTTAATGCCGATACCTATTTCCAGTAAGCAATCTTCAGTGCTTGAAAGTTTATCATTATTAAAATACATATGCAATTGCTTAGATTCGTTGCCAACCACACGCGCTCGCTGGATAGCACGCGACCGGTGACCGCGGCCATTGCTGTCAACTCGGCAGATGATAAGGCGGTAAGCGTTATATTTGATGAGCGTATCATTATGTACTTATTTGTGCAATTATAATAGGGCAAACATCTGGATATTGTGAGCTTCAATCGCTACAATGCTTGGTACAGCAATACGGGGCGCTTGGACATGGTCACGGATCGCGTTGTCAACGAAGCAATGGCCTGGCATAAGAAATACAATAAACCCATTATCATGTCCGAGTACGGCGCTGATACGCTCGAGGGTTTGCACATGCAACCGTCTTTTGTCTGGTCGGAAGAGTTTCAAATGGAGCTGTTCTCCAGGCACTTCAAGGCTTTCGATACGTTGCGCAATAAGCAATGGTTCATTGGCGAGTTCGTGTGGAATTTCGCGGACTTCAAAACTGGGCAATGTAGGTTTCAAATATTTTGCATTTACGCAGCAGCAAGTTAACGTCTTCTTTATTCCATTTGCAGCGTATACTCGTGTAGGAGGCAACAAGAAGGGCGTCTTCACCCGCGCACGCCAGCCCAAAGCTGTGGCCCATTTGCTACGCAAGCGATACTTCGCGCTGGGTCGTGAGTTGGACCAGTGCAGCGTGCCTGAGGATTTGTTCACTTACATTGCCGAGGCTAGCAATGCTAAGCATGAAGACTTGTAGAAGTAGCCGTGGCGGCGCAGACGGCGGCCGGGCGCTGTTTCGCCTTAGAACCAACTTGGTACGAATCCGGCACACATTCCAAAGTGCATTTTTCGTCTATACTTAATTAAATAAGAGTAAAGTGCAGTATTTTTGTACAATAGGCACCGAAACACAATAAACACTATGCTGTATATAGGTATTGTAGTTAACAATTTTTTATATGTACATACCTTACTTTTAAGTTTAACTGCCGGCTAACGTGCGCAGTGTCTCAGACATTGCCTCATGTATTTATATAGAACAATATAAATATACATACATGTATTCATTCGTTGTACATTATGTATTTACATCTAAGCGTATGCGTAAACTTTTTTAAATATAGTTGTTGTAAATTAAATAAAAACAAATGCCCTTTTTATGCAAACTTGGTTTTTCTCGCCTTCGCTCGTTTACTCAGATTACCGCAGTCAGCTGTTTTTTGTTTTGTTGCCTTGCTCTCATTCACATGCGCAGAGAGCGCTGATAACAGTAAAGAGCAAAACAAACAATTTTCATACCGTTAGCGCACTTCGGCAGCGTTAGACGTTAAATTGTTTACAAAAAAGCACGAACACAGCGGAAAAAATATAAAATAATATTCTGCGTTTTATTTATTGCACTGCACTTACATGCGGACGCCATGTTGTTGTACGTGATGTGGCCACGTCTTTTGATTTTTATTGTGTGTGCTGCATTTGGTCATGCTGACTATGCCGGCAATACCTTAGAAGCTACGCGCGGGCTACTCTACCCACGAGAGTCGGAATCGCGCGAGGTGCGCAGCCTAGACGGCGTTTGGCGATTTCTGCAAGCCAATGACAGCGATCCCATGCAGGGAGTTCGTGAGCAGTGGTACAAGCATCCACTGTCTAAGGTAAGCGTGTGTGCCACCATCTAACTTACAGCTTATACATTCTCATGCTTGCAGTTTGGCAACGTCATTGATATGCCTGTGCCAGCTTCGTATAATGACATAACCACAAATGCATCGCTGCGTGATCATGTGGGCACGGTGTGGTATGAGCGCGAGTTCTTTGTGCCGCGCACTTGGTCTTTGGATCAGCGCGTGTGGCTGCGCTTTGGCAGCGTGCACTATGCTGCTGTCGTGGTGAGTAGCAGCATACATACATTTTGTATGCTTTGACCGTTTCTAAGCATTATGCTTCATCCCTGCAGTACCTTAATGGCGAGCAAGTGATGACGCACTCCATTGGACATTTACCGTTTGAAGCGCAAATAACTCCACACGTCAAATTCGGCGCCAGGAATAGACTAACTGTGCTCTGCGACAATACGCTAAATAACCACACTATTCCACAAGGCAGTGTGGAGCGCGTGTCGACGGACAAGGGCATGCGACTCCTGCAGACGTACACCTTCGACTTCTTTAACTATGCCGGCATACATCGCTCCGTGCACTTGTACACCACGCCAGCAGTGTATATCGACGACATCGCGCTCAACACTATGTACTTTGAGAATGGCACGGGTGCCGTGTACTATAATATCTCTACCAGCGGGGTGCATGCGAATGCAATATTGGATTTGGAGGATTCATTGCAACCGCTCTACGTGCATACGCAGCTGCGCGACAAGTTGGGCAACATTGTGGCACAGCAACAGTGCAAACAACCCTGTGCAGGCGGCGGTTTGGTGGTGCCGCACGCCAATGCCTGGTGGCCTTATTTGATGCATGCAGCGCCGGCTTATCTTTACGACTTGGAGCTGTATTTGCATGCAGCTGACAATTCGCTGCTTGATGTCTACCGGCTGAAGGTGGGCATACGCAGTCTAAGTTGGTCTAATGCTAGTTTGTTGTTAAATGGCGTGCCAGTGTACATGCGCGGATTCGGGCGGCATGAGGATGCGGATGTAAGTGACTCCTTTTTTAAACGTATATTATTTGCTAAATCGTGTTTATTGCATTTGCAGATTCGCGGCAAGGGCTTGGACTTGGCTTTGCTTACGCATGACTTCAATTTGCTGAAATGGATGGGAGCGAACGCCTATCGCACTTCGCATTATCCCTACTCGGAGGAGTCCATGCAGTTCGCAGATGAGCACGGCATTATGATCATCGATGAGTGCCCCAGCGTAAACACGGATATCTTCGAGACGGCACTCTTGCAGCAGCACATGTCAGCATTAGAGCAGTTGATACATCGAGATCGCAATCATGCTAGTGTAATTGCTTGGTCTATTGCGAATGAACCACGCTCCACTAGTAAACAAGCTGAGGTCTACTTTTACTCACTGG
Source organism: Stegana nigrithorax (assembly GCA_037044495.1). Lineage (NCBI taxonomy): Eukaryota > Metazoa > Arthropoda > Insecta > Diptera > Drosophilidae > Stegana > Stegana nigrithorax. The sequence goes on along the minus strand of JBAMBQ010005373.1, from coordinate 64,077 downwards.
TAAACTATACGCGCGGAATTGCCGCAGGCAGACCCATTACCGCGGCGATTAACGCTTACATAGAGAAGGATAAGCTGGCGCAGTTCCTGGACATAATCAGCTTCAATCGCTACAATGCTTGGTACCACAATGCAGGGCATTTGGATATGATTACCAAAAGCGTGTATGATGAGGCGAAAGCCTGGCATGAGATGTACCACAAGCCGGTGTTGATGTCCGAGTATGGTGCAGACACCATGGAAGGCATGCATTCCGTATGTATATGTCATTCACGCTGAGTCGCACTCAAACAGTATTATTAACTAATGCAGCTGCCCACTTACATTTGGTCGGAGGATTATCAGTCGCATCTGTTTTCCAAACATTTCAAAGCATTCGATGCACTGCGCGAGCAGGGTTGGTTTATTGGCGAGTTTGTGTGGAACTTCGCAGACTTTAAAACGGAACAAAGTAAGATCAATTTTGTTCATTAGAAAAGAAGACAATGGTAAGTGAATATTTGATTTCTTCAACGTAGCGTATCTTCGTGTTGGCGGCAACAAGAAGGGCGTCTTCACACGCGCACGCCAGCCCAAAGCGGCGGCACAGCTACTGCGCCAACGGTACTTTGCACTGGGGCATACCTTGGAGCGGTCTTCTCTGCCTGAGGAACTGTTTCCGTATGTCGTGCAATGGACTGGTTTAGATAATGAGTAGCAGTCTTTATTTTTAAAAATAGATTACACTAAAATTTGAGATTAAACTGAATTGTTAGCAAGCATCAATTCTGCACGCTCAGCTTCGCTTAACGGTTCAACGACTTTCAGACATTCATCTGCGAACTCCACGAACAGCGGCTCCTGCATTGCCGCGTTCATCACGCGCACGGCATTTGGTGCGACGTCGATCTCATGCAGTAGGTTGCGCAGATGCCGGTTGTTCAAGAGTGCTCTAAGAGGTTCATGGTGACCTGTGCGAAGTTGTTTCGTTAGTTGTTTTCTTGATTATTTCGCATATTTACTTACGTAGCGCTTCGAGCTGGGCGCGCGTTAACGTATCATCTGTGTTGAACGGCTCGTACTCTGTAGGCTCATCATCCACGTCCGATTTTGGTTTTGTTTGCGATTCTGCGATTACTGCTTCCTGCGCTTTGCAGCTTGGCGAATTCCTGTGTTCTTTATAGCATTTCAAGGAGCAACTGCAATATCGACGTGTTAAGACGCTTCAGTTTATGTAATTAACAGTTGAATTTACTTACTAAGGCGCCGTGCATTTATTGCATTTATATTTCTGTGTGCTTGCCGCGCAAACTACGCAGTCCAACATGGTTTTGTAAATAATAAAAAAAATGGAAAAAAATTGGTTTTTTTTCTCTGCTACCACGCACAGATGAATTTACGAAAATAGAAACAGCTGATCGCATAGTTACAAGCCCTTCTTTTCGAATTTGGCGGCGTCTTCTGCAATTTTACGCCTATAAAGCTGTAAAAAATTAATTGTGAAGTAGACGCCAAAAAAGCAAAGTAAATGCACAAAAGCACGAAAATTCATTTTTAGAAAAAATAATGTTTGGTTTTTTAAACTAAATTTAATATACTACGGATTGAAAACTGAAGTTAATCTGCTTTGTAAATGTAAACACCCTGTTGCAAGCATGCTGGCAATGCCAACTTGCTTGAAATCATGTTATCAGGGAAACGTATTTTATTTCAAACTTAAAAAAAAAAATACAACTAAAAGAAATATTGAACAAACCTTGCCAACTAGCGCGATTATAGTAAATTGTTTTTTATTTTCTATATTAAATATATAAACTGCATAAAGCCTATATCAGTTGCTATTCGCATAGAATGTGACGCCATTTCACATGAAATTTAATCACTAGCTGCCGCGTGACTATGCCAATTGGTTTCAATTTCGTTTATCTATTGCATATATTTAAAAATAAATTGCATGCCAAACAAGCAGCAAAGCGCATAACATGAAAAAAAAGCTGAAAGCCTTGCATGTCACTGAAATTAGCTGCAGAAGAAAGAAAAAAGAAGAGAAAGCTGTGCAACCCTATCAACTAAAAACAAAAGAACTGTATGCAGCAGCTGAATTTAAATACTGCTTAAGTAAATGTTAATATATTTTTTTTCCTGCTTGCGCTAGTTTTTACATACAATTTAGTTGAAAATAAAAAAAAAACATTACAACTGACACGTGAAATTTCGTGCTAAGTTAAGAAAAAATAAAATAAGAATTTCAGCATATACATATACGTATGTACATATATTCAAACAAGTATATGTTGGTTATGTGCTTTTGCGTTATCAGGCACTGTGGTGTGATCGCTGTTTATTGCAGATAAAATGTCATTAGCTAAATTTGGCAGCAGTTCTTGTCAGTCTAGCATCAAGGCGTTGCTTTTTGCATGCTGTGCGTGCAGGACATACCTAAAGTGCACACTTACATGAATACTTTTGCGCCTTGACCGCTGCAGCATGGCATTTAAAAAAAAAGTATTGCCGTGTTGTTGTATTTTGGAATCGTCGCAAGTCGCCAAATAAAAACCGGGGCACATCAGCCGAGCGCAAAAGTACCGTTATCTATTAAAAGCGAAAGAGCGAGTAAGCAAAAAAGTAAACAACGCTAACATACGACACCTTGTAGGCAGTTGTTTTTTTTGTTTTTGTTTTATTTGTTTGGTTTTGCTACGCTTTGTTGCCGCCATACACTGTAAAATTATTGTCGCGTGTTGGCGCAATTTCATTGTTTTTGTTTGATTTCGTTTTTTATTTTTTTTTTCTTTTTTTTTTCTTGTAGTGTAGTGTGCTGTGCTAGTTTTTTATGTCGCTACAATATTTGGGGTACACAAAATGCATACATGGTGTTTTTTTTTTATTATTTTTTTGTTCGTTTTTAGTTTGATTTCGTTGCCGTTTTTTCTGCTTCTTATTTTGTTGCTGCCTTGCTACGTTGTAAATCAAAAGTAGGCGAGTCACACGAAGGCTTCCTTTAGTCAGGCGCTCGATTGCTAGCTTTGGCGTTTCGACTTTAGGTTTGTTTGTATTTTCTTTTTCTGTCGTGTGTACCGGTTGCTTATTGTTGTCGTTGTTTTTTCATTTTGATTTTTTTTTTTCGCTGCCCGTTTGACTGGCAGTCGAAGCGGATAACGCTGGCAATTATCGCGCTTGTGTTGCACGAAATGCGGAAGCGGCAGAGGCGCCATGTTGTTACTCTTTTTTTTCTCTGTGGCGGTTGTTGTTGCTGCTTTGGTTTTTTGGCAGTGCACACGCTGTTGTTGTTGTAGTTATTGCTGCTACTCTGCAGTGTATTTCATTCATTTACACAGCGCGCAAAAACCAATCGCGAGTAAAAAACAAAAAAAAAAAAAACAAAAATGAAGTAAATGTATAAAATTAAAAAAAACTAAATACCAAAATGCATTCAAGCAGCTAACCAGCAAACAGTTCGTCCGTCATCCATTCATGCACTCAGTCAGTCAGTAAGTTAGTCACTGAAGTCATTTATTGCATGGCATACCGAGTAGTCGTCTTTCCTGTTTATCGCCTTTTCTTTTTTTTTCTCTTGCCTCGGTTGTTTTTTTTTTCGTTTTTTGTGCAACTACCTTCCGTGCAGGATATGTTTGCAATTTGTGGACACGCCGACCACGTTTCGAATTTCTATTTTTTTTTTAATTTTAAATTTGAATGCCTTTTAAATATTTAAATAAAAGTTGAGAAATTTCAATAGATGCATATTCACCCATTAGAAGTGATTTTTTTCTAAACATTAACATTAAATTTATTAATTATTACTCAATTGAACAGCTTCATAAAGGAATAGGTTAGTGTACGAATTACCATTAATTTTACAGCAATTGCCGATCGTATTTATTAATAGCAATTGTACCATTTTTGCCTCTCTGGCTTTTTCAAGAAGCAGTTTGGTATCTTTTGATAAATAAGTGTAATATGAGTAAAAAATATATGGAATAGTCAAACTTAAAGATTCTTCTTGTTCAATTATTTCTTCAAATATCATAATTTTGTTTGGAAATTTTTTGAATGTGAATTTTTATAGCAGCAAGTTGCTTTGGTCTCTATTGCTTTAATTTGGCTGTATTCGCCTTCGTTGGTGATCTTCTCTACTTATGTACAAACTGGCTTTTGTATCCAGAACGGAAAAAGAAATTAACAAAAGCGGGGATCGCTTATAAATTCTGAAAATACTTGAATTTTTACGCTAAGTTACAAACCATTTATAAAATTTATTTTTTTTTTTTGCGTTTACTGGTTCTGTTTACAATTGACTCTATAGGGATTTTTTTGTTATGAATTTTGAAAATAAAAAAAATTTGAAATTATTTTACGATAAAATTTCACACGAGAAAGCATTAAGAACAACGAGAAATAACGGAAAGATGTTGCGTGGTCTATGATGAGCCGTGAAAAAAGTGTTGCATACTTATTGGCTACTTGTGAAAATGGTAACACTTCCGCATGGAATTTTGTAAATTTAACAAAAGGGAATTGCGCAGCACTCATATGCCAACTCATGCTGGCGTCTAAAAAGCGAAACAAAGCGCATGGCAAGGGAAAATATGAACAACAATAAAACAGCGGCGCATAATTTATAAAATAATCACGTGCCACATTCACTTTATATGCCATAAAATAAAATTTTCTAAAAATGAATTGCGACTAAATAATTTGGAAATGATTTACAATATTGCAAAACGAACGCGCGAAGCGACGGCGATGACGACAACGTCGCGCAACACGAAGGATGCGAACAAGGCCGGCACACGGGTGCGAAGGCAAGGCTGACAGGGACGTCATAAATCTAACGCCATGACGAAAAGCAGCAATGCAAGCGGCAACAAGGACTGAGCAGCGCGGCGCATGCGGCGTCAACGACTGGGTCCTTGGCAAACCGTAATGCCGAGCGGTAATAGCTGAAAGCGACCAAAGGCTAAATTCTATAAAAATTACACATACGACGCTGCATAAAGCACGACATGATGCATGGCCTGCCTGCCCGCCTTTGTAGTACGCAGCGGCGGTGGCACGGCGCATCCTTGCTGCCTCTGCACTGCCTTGCGTCTGCCTTGCCTCTGTCTTCAATGTCTTTTGATGGCACTCAAAGCTATTTTCATTTGCTGCTTTTCCTTTACATTGCTTTCATGTGCCGCTTGAATGGCGCAATGATTACTTTGCTGCGCATAGCTTTGCTTTTGCCGACATGCCATGTGTAAGAACCATACGAGAACAACAACCAAAAAAGAAAAGAAAAAAAAGAAAGTAGAAAATAATACAACAAAAAGTTTGCTGCTCGTAAAAAATTTACATGTCATAAAAACGTTTGTCGTTTCATTGCTGCGCGTTGTCACCAGACAACATACACTCGTACGCACTTGTTGTTGTTGTGCGCATCCTGCCGCGTCATAAAGCAACTGTGCAGGCTAGCCAGCACACAGACGGACAGACAGACAGACAGACAGACAGCCACGGAGACAGGCAGGCAATGCGCTAATTTAGTTATTTTGCGCGCATTTTGTTTTTAGTTATTTTTGTTTCTTTGCCTTTTTTTATGTTTTCCTTTGGCTTTATTGTTTTGCTTTGTGTGATTTTTATTATTAGCGTAAAATTTGTCACATTTCATTTCAACTTAATTTAACTGCATGCAACATAAATTGGCCGCCATGCAATGGATTTTGTTTTTCCTTTTTGCTGCTTCCGCTTGCATTTCTTTTTTTTTTTTTTTTTGGTTTTTATTATCATTTTTGCAGCAGTCTTTTACATACGTTTTATGCATAGACTTTACTTTTTTCACTGGCTACTCTTTTTTGGTTGTTGTTGTTGTTGTTGCTTATAGTCGCCATGTTTCGCCTAATTGCAAAACGTTCGCGCTTTGATAGATGGCGCTGCCATTTTCAGAATTTTCGCAGTGCGCATTTATCTTTGGCGTTTTACATTATGCCAGCGTGGCTGGCGTCAATGCACAGTCATTACTCAATAACTGCTAATCCTGCACGTGCTTTTTATCTCATTTTTCTTCTTTTTTCTTTTTGTTCTGTTTGTACTTTGCGGCTGCACGCGGCTTTGCTTAATTAAAAGTGTGCAACATCCTTTGCCTTATCTAAATGGTATTTAGTTTCTTGTTTCTTTTTTGTGGTTTCTGTTTCTTGTTGTTCTTTTTTTTTTTGTGTATGCCAAAATATAATGATTTACAGTTATGTGTAAGCGCAAATTCTGGTTATTGTTGTTATTGTTTACGCTTTGCTATTACAATACACTTCTAATTCCACATAAAAATTGACTCGTCTATTGTCTGCCAAAGCATTCAGCAGCATCATCAATCATTTGGCAATACCTTTCAAGCCTTTCGCTTTGGCAAACTTAAAAGAACAAAAACAGAAAAAAAAAGAAAACAAAAAAATAAAGAACAAATAGTAACAGCAAAGAGTAAATGTTCCCGTTGTTGTTGTTGTCAACAACGTCATCATCAACATAGCCAACATCGTCGTGGTCGTCGTTTTGTTGTTGTCGCCATCGTCATGGTCGTCATCGTCATCGCCGTCGCAAGTGAGTACTTAGCGCACAGCACACACAAAATTTTTAAGTACTTTATTTTGCCGAGTTCGGCTTTTGGATGCTGAGTTTGGGTTTATGGCTTTATTATGCTTAATACGGTACTTTTTTATCAAGCAGCAGCATCGGCATCAGTTTATCTTCCTACTACAATAATAATAATACCAAGTAAATGGCAATGGCCAATAGATTGCCGCTCTCTGCTCGGCTTCTCTGCAATTGAGTACGATTACTCTGCGCTTTTTCCATGTGATTTATGTGATTACTTCAATGCGGCTTTTGCGGGACTCAAACCAACCCAAAGCCCCCCCACACGCTTCCCAAAGCATAGATGAGCGCCAAAATAATAAACTCGCTAAAATCTTTTTGGCTCCGATGATGTGTATGTTGTTTGTTGTTATTGTTGTTTGTGGCATAATTGCTACTATTGTTGTTATTGTTGTGGTCGACGTCAACTTGGTGCCGTTTATAATAAAGCACAACTTAAGGTGGGTGGACCGACAAAGGCGTGGACAGCGTGTACTGTATAGAAATTTAGCTTAATTATACAATAATAAATAATTTAAGAAGCACGTGTTAAAGCGTTAAGAATCTAAGGATTTTGAGAGACCTATATCAGCTGCAATATTTGAGTCGGCATTTCTGTGGCTTGGGCCATGAAAAGTTGCAATTTGGCATGGAGAAGTTGCAAGAAAAGAATTTTCTTACGAAAACTGGTAGGCGTCATACTATTCAGAGTTTTCATTTAACTTTAAATTGTTAAGTTAAGAAATTGTTATGTTTAGAATATTTTATGTTTATATATTCATTGTTGTTGTTGTTGTTGTGCTGCAAAAAAGGAACTAACAAAGGCACTACTAAAAAATAAAAATAACCAAATAAGTAACTATCTACTAAACTTAACGCCAACATCCGAATCAAATTATTCACTATGGAAAGCAACAAAGTCACTAATAGCAAAAACGCCGTACCAACCTCCGCTAAGGAAATCCAATGACACTTGGGCAAGAACCGATTCTGATAAAGCAGCGATCCTAGCAGACCACTTTGAAGAGACTTTCACGCAAAATCATACAACAACCACTAGCTTACACGAAATAAATATAACTCAACAGACGAACTACAGCATCAAAAGAGTCACACCTGCAGAAATAAAAAACTGTATCAAAAATAGAATAAAACTCAATAAATCGCCAGGATATGACCAGTTAACCGGTAAAATAATCAGCGAACTACCAAACAAGGCAATAAACCTTCTTTGCAAGCTGTTTAACTGCATACTAAAAACGCAACACTTTCCGCAACTCTGGAAAATTGCTGAAATAATTGCATTACCTAAACCGGGTAAAGATCCTACTCGACCGTCATCCTACAGACCCATTAGCCTACTACCTATTCTAAGCAAAATATTCGAAAAATTACTTTATGACAGAATTCAACCAATATTAGACGAAAAAAAAGCAATCCCAGATCATCAGTTTGGATTCCGACAAAAACACTCAACAATACAACAAGTCCACAGAGTGAGCCAAAAAATACTATCTGACCTAGAAAATAAGAAATACTGTGTGGGAATTTTTCTAGACGTGGAAAAAGCATTCGACAAAGTCTGGCACGCTGGCCTACTACACAAGCTGCAAAAAGTATTACCCCAACCTCTGCACAAAATAATAAAAAGCTACATAACTGGAAGATATTTTTATGTTAAATACAAGGATAGCCAATCATCGCTAAGAGAAATAAAAGCTGGTATACCGCAAGGTACAGTTCTAGGACCAATGCTATACAACACATACACAGCCGACATACCAATACCTAGACAAAAAGAATCGATGATTGCAACATTCGCAGACGACACTGTACTTCTCCACGCACATAAAAACTTGACAACAGCGACAATAGAAATGCAGTCCTTAATAGACATAATGTCCGCATGGTTCGATAAATGGAAAATCAAGATCAACGAACAAAAAACAGTCCAAGTTATCTACACAACAAGAACGAAATATCATCCACAATCACTACATATAAACCAAACAGTCATCCCCATCGAAAAGGTAGCAAAATACTTAGGAATGCACATTGACAACAAACTAACTTGGAAACTTCACATCCAACAGAAAAGAGACCAAGTCAAATTAAAATTTAGACAACTTTATTGGCTTCTCTCAAAAAACTCCGCACTCTCCACAGACAACAAATTACTTATTTACAAGACAATTATAAAGCCAATTTGGACGTACGGTATACAATTATGGGGCACTGCAAAACGGTCAAACAAAGATCTCATTCAAAGACAGCAGTCCCAAATCCTACGAACACTCACCAACGCAGAATGGTACATCAGAAACGACGACATCCATCGTGAAACTGGAGTTCCAACAGTGAATGACGAAGTGGGGAATATAAGCAGAAACCACCAAACAAAGTTAGCGTCTCACACAAACAAAGACATCAACAACCTTCCGATTGTCGAACTAACACAAATTAGAAGACTAAAAAGAACAAGGCCTGTGGACCTTGTGTAAACCGCGGCTGCAACAAATAATTAAAATAGTTATAATTAAAAGTATTAATAATAATAATGTTGATGTCATTAACGTTATAAAATGTTAACAAATGTTAAGTAAAGTCTTAGAAATTGTTATTCAATGTTATTCAATGTCTTACTTATGTTAAGTTACATATTATCATCCCGCTACACAGAAACATGTATATATTGTCTACTTATGAAGATAGAAAATACAATAACAATTGGGAAATAAAAAAAAAAAAATTTTGTTGTTGTTTTGAAAAACGACGGTTTGGGCGAAAAAATGAGAAAAGCAAACAAACAAAATAATTATTTTATAATATTCTATCCGACACTTCTGGGAATTTTTCAGGATGAGTCCTTTAAGTTTTATTGTACAAAAAAAAAAAAAACGGGTAGCGGATTGTGTTTATCTGTGTCGGTGGGCCATAGGTTCCGGAAAATGATTTATTTTCTGCAGTTGCCCTAATAAACCAATCTTTTTCCATTGTTTACTCAAATTTTCAAGATATGTTTGTACATTAATTGAACAGCAGACACGTTCAAATTTGCTTTTAAAGCCGTAACAGTACATTAACATGACATCAGCAGCTGTTAACATGTATTTTCAAATCACCTGTCCAAAGTTGGCGATGACTTTCTCGCTTATGCACGCCTAATTGCGCTAATAACTTTTAAATTGCGCTTATACGTATTCAAATGCACAAACGTCGAGAGATTTGACTAAAATCGAGGCTGCAACTAAATAAAATCCCTAAGCGCCAACGAAACACAAAAAACATAAAACCGAAGCAGAATAAAAAACAAGACGGGAAAAAAGGACAAAAATGATTTTAACACTTATTTCAGTACAAAATGTCGTAATGCCTAACAGTTGGACATGCATATGGAAGTGCACTCGACAAAGCGAGCAGCGCGAAGCGGCAGGGTGCAAAGCGAGATTGAGTGCACTAAAATATCCCAATTGGCATAAGCAGTGAACGTGTTGCTCTGCCGCATTTGCGGCTGCCAATCGCCAAGTGGAATGGGGGCCGACGAGGCAACTAACCAATTCACACAACTAAATGCTCACAATGTAGCCAATGCAATGTTCAGTCTGTCTGCAGTCTGTCTGTCTGTCGGCATGTCGGCTGTAAATTGAAACACATACACACACAGAGAGACAACAATCTACAGCACAACGTTAGCCCCATGCACTTGTGCATGCATTCATTCATTCCGTCATTCACACAGACGCTGGCTTCAGCTTCAGCTTCAGCTTCTGCTGCGGCTCCTGCTTCTGTTCTGGCTCCGGCGTAGGCTCGACGCTCGACGCGTGAGTCAGTTATTCATGCATTTTGGTCATTTATGCAGTCACTCATGAATGCATTTACATGCGCTAAGGTAAATAAGCGTTTTGCGGTCGTCAAGCGGGCGTTGGCCGGGCACTGCCAGGATATAGCCTGGCAGTGCTGTCCTGTGGTGTGCAGCATGATGAAAGTATTCAATTTACGCGCGGCCAATGGACTTAAGTGAAAAACATGAGCAAACGCAAGCAACACAGTGCAGTGCCAACCAAAACAAAAATAAACAAATGAAAATGCAAAACAAAAAAAGCAACAAAAAAAAACAGCAAAAAAGAAGAAGAACTGTTGCGGTGCGGCAATAAAAAACAAAAAAAAAAAAACATAGCATACGAACAGGGGCCATTGTGTGGATAGGGGGCATAGGTAGCGGCATAAAGTGTTTGGCAATTTAACAGCATTTACAGTTACACGTGTAATTATTTCATGAGATTTATCTGCAGCATCGCCTTTGCAACGCGGCACGCGCATATGTACGCAAGACAGAAGCTGCGCGCCTGAGATCCTTTAACAGGGTCAACACTATGGCCACAAGCAGTTGCCGCCGCTACGGTAAATGCGACAAAAATTCCAGTGCAATTGTTGTGCTAACAACAACAACAACAACAACAACAACAATAAGAATAACAACAAGAAAAAGCAACTGCAATGCAAGGCAGCAACGCAACCGCAGCCACCGCCGCAACAGCAGCAGCAGCAGCAGCAGGAGCCGCAGCAAGTTGCGCTGATCCGAGCTGAGCTGCGCTGAGTTAAGCGCATCCCGCGAGAGCCGCTGCGGACACGCTCAAGTAAACAAACAGAAAAATGAAACATGCGACAAAAAAACAAAACAAAACAACAAAAAAAGAAAGGGGAGACAAAACAAAAAGGCAACAAAAATAAAGAACGTCACATGCCCGGGCTGGCAACAGTCGTGTCCAGCGGCGTATAATACATCTTGCGGCGTACTTAACGTACGAGCGGCGATAGCACACGTGCCAGCACACATACCGACATGGTATAGACACACACATACACACACACACACACACAGAGACACACTCACAACGCACTGCAGCAGTTGGTTAGCCAGCTAAGACATGCCATAAAAAGGGGCACACTAAACGAGCAAGCGAGGCAGCGAGCGAGAGTAATGAGTGTGTGAAAGAGAGAGAGAGCAACAGAGTCGAAGTTAAAGTCGCAGCACTGCGTCGGCCTGCGGTCATACTTTTAATATCGAAGATTTAAGCGCGTTGCCGTGATAAGCTGCCACAGCTGGCGATGCGAGCTGCCAGTCGACTCGACGCGAAGGGACTCCACTCGATTCGAATGCCTGCCTGCCTACCTGCCTGCCTGCCTGCTCAAGAGCAACAAACAAATTCAGCCATTACTCAGTGCGAAACAGATTGGCGAGCGTCTGTGCGTCTGTCCGCGGGTCAGAAAGACTGGCAGGATCATTCTGTATGCCAGCTCAGCGCTTGAGTGCATTCGTGCGTCAACTTACACACAGCAGCAGCAGGCGGCTGAGATTGTATGGCCTCGCTGTCTGTGCACCTGTACAGTGCAATATAGCGAATGTCACCGCACTCGTACTCTAGGCTAAGGCGTTGCATTGCGACATCAGCGGCTGTGGCAGCAGCAGCAGCAGCAGCAGTGGAAGTGGCAGCAGCGCCATCTGTTGTGGTTTATTTGCGTTAAAATGATTGGATGCACGTCATATCGCTGCGCTTTCAGCTTTTCGCTCGTAATTCTTTTTGGCTTTTCTTTTTCTCTTCTGTTTTTGTGCTTTTTTGTTCCGCTTTGTTTTTGTTTTTTCAGCTGGCTGACTGTGTGTGTGCGTGTACATACGACAGCCACTGTAGCGGCATCAGTTACTTTATATCCTTGCGGTTTTTCGGCTGAAGTGCGTCCATCCATTGCTGTCGCATGTTGTATGTGTGCAGCGACTGTTGCATATTTAATATGCAAAGCCATGACAGATAAAAAGCCTTCGCTCTGTTATCAGTGTTTGTGTCCTTTAGCGATACACTAGGTGTTGTCTCTTGCTGTGTGCATATGTGTGTATACCCATCTTCTTCTTTTCATTCCTGTTTATGATGATGCTACTCATGTACACTGCGCAAAATGCATACCGTGTGCGATAAATACAAAACTGAGCCGTTTTTGATTAAAAGCTGTAAATTGAATTCACGAATGTTTGTGGCAATGTTTAGCAGAGACTTCAAATGTGATTTCAAAATAATTTGTAAAATATTCGGCCTAAGACAAAAACAAAACATTTTTAATCAAAGAGTAACTATAAATATATGTAATATATAAGGAGAAGTTAATTAATGTAGATATATTAAGGATTGCATTACCCTGTTTGTGAAGACTCCACATTGTGCCAGCAGAAATCAGAACATGCTTGGAGAACTGCGTAATTGATAAAAGTTATATGAAGAAGATTGCTGACAATCCTTAAGAGGAAATTTAAAACAATCATAAGAATAAGACAATGAAATTACTAACAAAGGTTTTCTCAAAACATTGGCAGAATAATAGGTGGCAATTATGTTCAAGAAAACGGAAAGTAGTATCACTGCGAGAATCTTGACAAATAGTTCGCCTTAAGTAAATCTGGAGTGTACAGTCTCAGTTCAAAATATATTTTCATGAAGACAACATGTTGAAGTTCTGCAACTTTAAAGAAGCAGAGGCAAATAATGAAAATAAATTCTACGCTACTTCATACCTTTTTCAATCGCAAACACAATGATATCACGTTGGGTTTTTTCTTTTTTATTTCTTACCGTGTACGTACCGTCAACATTCAGCGAACGCAATCCAACCGCGCTGTCCAGAAACAGCGTATCTTAACATACTCTGCTCTGCCGCACACGGCTCAAGCCATACTCAAATCAAAGCAAAAAAAAAAGAAAATAAAATAAAAACCAAAAACCCAAATCCGTACCCAATACACGACAGCGAAATATATGCCCATGAGGATTTTCAATTTTACTGCATCATAAATTAAATTACCTCTCTTTCAATGCGAGTCTATGAAAGCAAATCGCAGTTGGTCTCGGCCACGATGTTGTTGTCCATGACGACGGCGATGGTGATGGCGCTGGCAACGGTGTCATGACGGTGGAGTGTTGTGAGCGTATGTAACTGTATCTTACTGCGAGTAGCTGCGATATACGACATACACATTTTTTATTACCAAAACAGCAAAACAACAACAGCAGCAACAACAAGAAGAAAAATAACAACATTGCAATGACTTCGACGTCAACGACGTTGCCCAAAATACAAAACATTGGCAGAAAAAAAAAACAACAAAGAAAAACAACAACACACAGCAACAAGAAGAAACTAGTCAAAGTAGCAGCAGAAGAAGCAACAGCAGCACTCCTGGCAGTAGAGTATTTGTGTTTAGTACAGTTTTGGCCAAATAACAAAAAAACAAAAAAAGAGTAGCAGAGTAGAGAAAATAACCTTTGACTCTGCCAAAAAATGCCAAAGGTATGCGCAAAAATCTACAAAAGCAGCCAAGAGATGGGATTGGGTTGCGTTACATAGGAATGCATTGAAGCAAAAACCGTAACCAATTCCCAAACTGCAGCAATGTGTTACAGCAATAGCAACAGCAAAAACAACAACAACAACAACAACAAGAGGCACAACAACATCAAGAGCAACGGCAACGAAATATATCGGTAAAATACGTTAAAAGTGACTCAAAAATGCAACATTACGTATACGCAGTGGTGCACCGCTTTCTATGCAGACCAAGCCAACGTGCAGCAGGGATGTGCAACGGCCGCACACAGGCTACCTGTGTTGGTTTTTAATGAAAACGCTGGCGAGCGCAAACACCGTGCGCACACACACACACACACACACACACACACACACACACGCGTGTACATATGCGAAAAAATGGCAATTGGTGTAGTTTTGAATGTTAATTTTTTTTGTGTTTCTTTACGTACAACATTGCGTATGCGCGTTTTTGTGGCGTTATGCATACGCCGCTTAGTACGTTTAGCCAATTTCGTTTTTTTTTGTTCTCTCTCCCTTTTTTTTTTTTTTTTTTTTCTGCTTTTTGTTGCATGTTACCATCGTTTGGCCGCCGTATGTTTGTTTGTACATGCCGTTTGGCTGCGCATCTTTACACAAGAGTCCATTAAATTTGCAGCTTTGATTTGGTAATCGCTGCCAAAATAACCAACAATAACAATAATAGCAACAACAATGCGAATAGTTGCACACGCAAAGAGTTACCACTTTTATGGGCAAGCAGCAAAACCTACGTACGAGACCAAAGGTTAATTTATGTAATTTCTGTTCGGGCATTGTTGTTGTTGTTATTGTTATTGCTGTACATGTACATGTACATGGACGTACAGCATAGGAGCAGCAATAGCAGCAGCAACTGACCTGCACAATTGGCGGCATGCCATAAACAAATCAAAGGACATACTAGCGCATGTGGCATAAACACCAGCAAAGGCCCGTGGATACTTAGACGGACACGGCTGCTGCATATGGCACCGCTGTGACCATAATTAAAATTACCTTTAGCCAACTACCGGACAACCCTCGCACTCTGCTATCCTGCCCAACTGCTAGCGTCTGCTTTTTACCTGCCTGCCTGCCTGTCACTCCGCTTGTCTGCTACGCGCTTTGCTGCTTGCACATTCTTCTTTTACTCTTTTGTTTTTTTTTTTTGTTTTTTGCTTTCTGTTGGTTTATTCGGTTTTGGTCATTAGTTTTTATTTTGCTGGCTATTTGCGTTGACATGATTTTGGTTTATTACCTTACATTGCGGATATTAGCGACTAGCGTTGCCAATTTGTACATGTGTGCGTCTCTTTTTTAGGTTTTTTGTTTCTGGTGCTTGTCCTTTCAGCTGCACAAACCCGAACAAAAAGTACTTACATACTTTGTATGCATTTCCCTGGTGTGCGTTTGTTGTTTGCCAATTTTAGATTTTTATTGCTATTGACTGACTGCTGCGTTTTTTGTCTATTGAAATATGCTCACAATATGCTGAGGGTCTATTACAGTGCACCTGTGCTGTGGTTTGCTCGTCATTGGTTATGGCTTACGTCATAATGTTTAAAGAGAACAATATTTCTTTGCTTTTCGTCTATTTAAGACTTTTTTACTTTAGACATATGTATTTCAAAAATTTTGCATTTAGGACTACAGTTGTGGAAATTTTTAATAATGTGAGTCGATGTTGCATAACTGCTCGGTTTGTCAAAGAGATTTGTTCTGTTACTGCACAAAGTACTGAAGAGCTTATGTTTTTATGAGACCATGTTATTTATGTATGTATAAGCCACTGTATTTTTTGTAATGGCAAAACGAGAAGCCAAGGTTTAGCTTGCGTGGTCTAAGTCCCGCACTTGGAAAAGGCAATCGCAGCATTGAGATAAGCAAAAGTATAAATTTCTGTTTGGGACCGCTGAAGGCATTATCAGCATTTTGCATTTTTCAAAAGGTAATTGACTGACAACAGACTTTCACAAGGTAACATGATTGTGATTTCTGGCATTAGGACAAACTAAAAAGCATATACGGTTTCATTTGACTGTTACAGTATACGATAATCAAGTATACACAGTAATATCTTTTTTTTTTCTATATAATAAAAATTTTTTTTTTTTTTTTTTTTATATATATCTTTTATATAATAAAAATGACGTTGTAATAACGTGAAAAGTTTTAAAAATTAAGTTTAAAAAAAATATATTAAAAATAAAATTTATTAAATGCTTTCATAGACGTTTTCATTTGCCAAAAATTGACAGCTTATTGTGTGTTGCAATGGCAGCGTCAACGCAGTCACTCACAAGAGGGGTTGGTCAAATGAGTAATGATGCGGAAGCTACTTCATATTACTGCGAAATGATGTTTTGCACATTTTTGTGCAGTCTGTGGCGACTCCAGTATAATAAATGATTTGATTTAAACTTCATTTTGTGCATTAATTTCGTGGCATATTTATCATTTTAAATTTATTGTTTTTCAAAATACGCGTGTGCTGTGCGTTGAATTAAACTTTTTTATTTTGCCAAAAAAAAAAGTTTGCAAATTGTTTTTGCCACTACGTAGCTGTAATTTGGTTTTGCTTAGTTGCCTGGGGCATTGAAAAAAACGTAATGCGATAAGTTTTAAATTAGAAATGTATGACGAAAGAAGCATCAAGTGGAAGTTTGGTTTGTATATCCAAAACTGCACAACACGGCAACAAAGTGGGGTGGCTACTTTAGCAATGAGCGGAGCAGAATGAATTTAAATGGGGGCAGTAATGTTGCTGGAAGTGAAAAACTTTATCTGAACTGTTGTGCCAAGGCATGACGATGATTTTGGTAAAAATATGTAAAATCAATTTTTTAAACAGATTTAATTGGCATAGGGATCAATTACTGACTGTTGCTTTGTGCGACGTCGAAATAATTTGGTTTTTTAATTTCAAAGATTTTCGCTGGCTACAATCCACAAAACCAATGCTAAACAAGAAGTCATTAGAATTCTATATATGTATGTTGGTCTCTCGCTCTCTCAATTTATTATGGCTTTTCACTCATTTGTCAAATTATTGGCATTTTATTAAGTCAATAGTAGAAAAAATTAAAAGTGAAATTCGAATTTGAAATTACTTTCCACTATTGTTGTTTCTTTCATTCCGAACCACAGACATGGCTTCTGTTAACTAAAGAAAATGGAGTAAAACTTTGTATTCTTAATTTGATTCGATAAGTAATCAAATTGTTTTACTACAACTCATTTAATATAATTTTGTGTAATTAAATTTTACAAGTTATTTCTTAGATTTTCTGCCAAATTATTTGTCATATATTAGTTATTATTTTATCAAAGTAATTACCAAAGCGTTTCTGAAACTAATTTTGTGCTAAACTTAACGACTGCAGTTGTTTATAATTAAATTTGTATTTATTTAACAAAAGTTTACCGAACAGAAACTGATAGCCGTAGACAAATAACAAAAAAAAAAAAAAAAAAATAAAATAGAAAAACTTTACATCATTTTCTATTTGCTCGTTTATATTAGAAGATTTTAATGGCAAGTTTATGTGCCGAAATTTCTCGGAATTAATTACAAAATTTGTGTATATGATCAAGTTGAAAACCACAAAATGATTGCAGATGACAAAATTTCTTCACAAATTAAGACGAGGCGTCAACTATTGAGGAAATGGCAAGTGTGTACATTAAACTAAGTGTAATTGTGTCATGTCTGTGGTTTTGAGTGTAAAGCACTTGAAGCATATGTGAGTATATAAGAAAATATTTCTTTGAACAACTGACAGAATATTTAAGTCTGTTTACGTTTGCTTCTAAAACATATTTTTCTTATTTTTATTTTGTTAAATTGTAAAGCTAGTTGCCTTTTAATAAAAATACTTTACATGCAGGCATTTTTCAATTAAACTGCCAAATGTAAACATGCGGTGCCGCTTTTAATAGTTTATGTGCTTTTTTTGTTTGTTTTTTGTTTATGTGGTGCAGATTTCTTTATTGCCACTTTTGCCATTTTCTACACATAAATCAGTGCTTGAAATTTTGATTGCATATTATTACATTTTAGCTACGGCAAACATATGATTTTAAGAACAAGTGGAAACAAAAAAAAAAAAAGAAAAAATGAGAAACTAAAGCAAAAAAATAATAAGCAAAATAATTTACATTCATAAAAGTGTAGCATGCACTTAGGCGCAAAGATAGCCGCAGCGCACGCACAGGCACAGGCCATGTGAGCCTCACGTTTCACATATTTTTTTTTATTTGTTTTGTTTTTAATTTCTCATGCAGACTGCTGTGGCATTTATTTAACAACAAAATGTCACAAAAGTATTTTTGTATTTTGCAGCACACACATGCCAACGTGGTGCGCCTTTAAAACCTATTAAGTTGCATATTAAGCCGCTGCTTGGTCACTCGAGCGAGCCAGCAACCGACCAGCTAGCCAAACAACTGAGCAACCGACCAACCGGCTAACCAGCTAACCGGTGTGCCGCCATTGTCTTGCAGAGCCCAATTGCAGTTGTAACACTTGCTGTTGCACGTTTTATGACCGAAACTGCCTTTTTTTTTTGTTTTATGTATTTTATTTTTATTTGGTATTCTGTTTGTATGTTATGTTTACCTTAAAGCGGCAACAGCGACTGATCCACTGCTGAGCAGCAGGCATGCATGACGCATGTGAGCTTGCCTGTTAAGCAGCGAGGGTCTGCCGTGAGCTGTGCTACACTTAAAAAAATGCTGTAAAATGTTAATTATGCATATATTCTGAATTGTATTTGATTTGTATATGACATCGTTTTGGTTTGTTACAGCATATTATTAATTATAAATGTCACAACATTGGCTACACACAAAAGCCACTTCACTTGCTGGCCTGCGCAGTGTATATAAGCAAAATAAAAAAAAAAAAAAAAACTAAAAAAAAATTATTAAGAATTTGCGGAAATCTTGAAAATCATGTAAGGCAAAGAGTTTGAGCTGTGTGCGACATATAGCATTTGGCCTTATCAGCCGCCCAGCTTGACAGCCAGGCAAACAGTTGAACACATCGCCCAGAGGCTGACTGCTGTCCAATGCCAAACCCATTGGCAGGCCTAAAGCTCGTGCCTTGGCATGCCAGCTGCCAGGCTTATATGAATATATACTGTTACCTAGCCTAGCCTGGCTTGGCCTGGCCTGGCTTGGCAACTGGGGTATTTTGCTAGGTGGCGGCTTTTGGACAAAAACATAACTCAAACCAGCTACAAAACCAAAACGATTTACTATAGCAATGCGCGTTGTCTGTGTGTGAAGCCGCCTTTGCCATCCATTCGTACCAAATGTCTACTTCATCGGCACCAAAACCAAAACCAATAGCAAACCCGAAACCGGCAGCGTAGGCTACTGTATTTTTACTAGTAGAGTAGGCCTATGCATGCACACTGGCATGCAGGCGAACACCGGCAGCAAGGCAGTAGGGCAGGCAGGAGGGTAGGCAGGCCGGTTGGCAGGCTGGCATGCAGGTAGGCAGGCATGCATGCATGCATTTGTGACTCTTAGCTGGTGTAGCGCGTTTCTATTTGCCCTGCCGCACGCTTTACCGCTGCTTACTGCCTATTTTATTTTCTCTCGTCCTTTTTTCTGATGTTTTTTGTAATTTTTTTTATTTTTGTTTTATTTTTTTTTTTTGTTTTTTGTCGTCTTTTGCACATGGCATGGAATATGGGTCAAAGTGCAGTTGAATGTCCTGAACATCCGCATTGCCGTAGTTTGACTTTATGTGCGCCGTGTGTGTGTACGTGTGTGTGTGTGTGTGACTGTGTCCGTGTTTGAGTATTGGTTTGTGCATGGGAATTGCATACAGGAATATATTTTACGTTTCGTTTCATAGTAAAGTCCTCTTTCGTTGAGTTTTTGCGACAGTTTTGCTTTGTTTTGTTCTGTTCTGTTCTTTTATTAGTGTGCCTGTTGTTGCTGTTGTTGTTGTTGGTATTGGTTATATATCGACAAATTTTACATTTGTTGTTGCCTTGAATTTTATTGTGGCCCATGCCATGTTCTCTTGCAACATACAATTCCGTTTTCGTCTAACAAATATAAAATATAAAATTACGTATACGTAATGTTGGCAGCTGTTTCATTGATGAGCTGGGCGGCATCAAATTGGGCGTTTAGCGTGCACGAAAATAGTTTCGAAATTAAAGCACAAATTGATTTCAAACAAAACAAAAAAGAAAAAAAAAAATAAAAATCACATATATATGCTCACATACATGCACATATGTCCTTTTGCTTGCCTACATGTCGTAAGTTTTGCGCTTGGTTATTTTTGGCGTAACGCCTCAATTAGTTTGACCACAGACAAAATGAGTTAAATAAAAACAATTTACGAGCCAGCTGACAGGCCAAGCCAAATTGCTGGCGTCATATGCAACAAACGACATACGCGACAGCAGAAGGCATAAGGCAGCAGTCAGCATTAAGCAGACAGGCGAATCGTACCTAAGCCTCAGCCAGTTGCAGTGCGCTGGCAGACAGGTGCAGCGCCTGCCATTTAATTTTGTTGCGCGTCTGTCTACTTCTTGGCCTTTGATCAAGAATCAAACTACAAATTAGCGCAGAATCATGGCAAGAAAGCGAGAAAAGCAAAGTCAAAAAACAAAAAAAAAAAAGGAAGAAGAGGTCTAAGGATAAAGGATAACAGCAGGCTACTTGCACAACCACAAAAGTTTTTGCGGCTAATTTTAAAGATTTGTGTGTCTCAGGCCATTAAAAATCGCACACAATAACGACGCTTGACGACAGTCACGTTTGGCCGCCAGTACAATAAGGATACATTATAATTTTTGTGACATGCGCTTTGCCGTTTTTTTCTTTTCTTTTTTTTTTTGTTTGATTTCCTTTTTGTTTTTTTTTTTTGTTTTTTTTTTTGGTTTTTTTATTTGTTTGGTGCGCGACTAAAGTAAAACTTGCAATAAATAAAACGATAAATTAATAGTTTAAAATGTGCATGGCCGGCGGGCACTTAAAAAGCGACCAAGCGACAAGCAAACAAGCAAATAAATTTTGCCTGTCTGGCTTAACAAAATAAATATATCACGTATACGTAAGCACTTTTCAAAGCGCCGACCATGACTTCAGACATATAAAAGTCAACAACTGTCGTACATCATTCGACTTGAAATGACTTTCTACCTACGGGTAAACATGTTTAATGCAAGGATATGCGCTTCAAATCCGCCTTTTCTTCTCCGTTCTGTTTTTTATTTTTATTTTTGTTATTTTAAATTATGCTATGTGCAAGCGCACACAGTGGCTTGTGTTGACTTAATCTTTATACTGATTTTTTTCATGCGCAACTGCGGCATTTTTATTTAAATATGCACACGATTTTGTAAAGTGTCTGGCTTGCCTATTACGCATACGACATGTTGTCCTTAGCTGTGCTGTGGGTGCTGTCACGCTGTATTAGTTTTTATGTGTGTGAGTGGGCAAACAGCAAAGGAAAAACGAAAACCAAAACCAAACAAAAAAAAAAAAGGAAAAAAAAGAATTGTGCGTAGCTCAGCATTTTGCACGCACTGTGCCTAAGTCGACATTTGCGCAAGGAACTCTTACACTTACACTTGCCATGCCAGCATATGCTGTGCATTAAAAGACAATTTGTTCCAGCTTTCAAGTGGTTTTTGTGTAACACTGTCCGAGCAAAGATTTATGCGCCTGAGACTGCAAAGTGTAATTAAAAAGAAGTTAATAGCTACGTGGCAGCAGACACTGGCGAAAATGTTACGCATACGCAGTGTGTGCAGCAGCCAGCACTGCAAGCGGACGGACGTGCACATTTCGCCAGGCAGTACCTTTGCCATTGCTTGGCATTACGCGCCAAAGCAGTAACTGTCAACAACTTTTTTTTGTTTCTTGTTGCTTTTTTATTTTTATTTGATTTTTTTGGTTTCTCCACGTTAGCTGCCTGCATAAAAAATTATTGCAGGTAAGTGTGTGCAGCAAAAAGCAGGCGACAATACGTACGCCGGCAATGGCAAATAAAGTAATGTGCCCAAACCGAAAAGTAAGACAAAGCGCATAGCAGTAAGCTGAGTGTGCCGGCTTTGCTGCTTGCGGTGGCTTGTTGCCAATGTAAGACAGAACTTTAAGTCCCACTAAGTAATTGCGCGAAAAAATGCGCGCAAATTGAGCGCAAGGAATCCACGGCTGGCATGTAGGCAGGCAGGCAAGCAGGCAGGCAAGCAGGCAGGCAGGCATGGCAGGTCAGGACAGTGCAGGGCAGAGTAGTGTAGGCTAGCATGCAACTGCCGGTCTTATAGGCTGTAGGAGCGGTGTGCGCCGTGCGGCTTGTGGCACACGAAAAAGACGCAGCACTGGCGTTAAACTTTTGTGCCAAGTTTACTTTACGAGTTGCGTGCAGAAAGTTTTCCCTTACATAAATATTAGAGTTGCTTTAGTTGCTTCATCGCTTGCGCACTTGCATAGATGCTGCGGCTATGCGTGACAATGTGAACTATGCTAAAAGCATGCAAATACTTTGCTGCCATGCAGCGTACATCGTGCAGCGTGCGGAGTGCAGCGGAGGGCGAGACTGTTGTGCACTGCATGCTTTATCGCTTAAATGGTTTATGTTGCTTGCGTATCGAGAAAAAAATTTGCATTAAAATCAATAAAATGGCTTAATATAAATTTTCATGGCATACTTTTGGGCAAAGCAGAAGCATTTATAAATTACATTTGAGCTCGACATGGCGCTGCAGTTATTAAGTTGGCTTAAAAATTAATATGGCAATTGAAAAATGGTGCGACGTCAAGTAATGTAAAACCTTTTAAATTGGTTTAGGTTGGTATAATTATTCTGTTGCATACATACCGGCGCGCAAGTCTAAAATATATTTTAATAGTGCATCCAGAAGTGTTTCATAATGCAATTTCCTCTTGAAAACTTATTTAACTGTTGTTCTTTTATTTGGAGTAGTGTGATGAAAATCAGGAAAGTCTTCGGCAGATATTGAGACCATCAGCACTTAGCATTCTTTCTTGAAAGACTATGAGTTTATAAATTTGACTTGATTTTTGTTTTCACAGAAAGGCTAAGCTAGTTTCTTCTAGGTCTAACTCTTATGAAAAAAGAATTTTTGGCGCTTCTACAAAGTAAATTGTATAAATTTCTGACCTAAAGTGAATTTGTGAATCTTTTAATATCTGATTCGGCTGCAATATAATTTGCTGGAGTTATAGGTTTCACTTAATTATTACCAAATATACCATAAAGCTTACAAACTGAGTTTAAACTTTAATTTCTAGCTCATATCATCTCATAACTTACTTGCCCTTGGTTAGTATCTTAAATTGTGTGAATATATTGTTTTATTTTCAAAATATTTTTGTTTTTTCTTGCCACACTGAAACGTATTTGAACATTAAAATAACCGCAGTCAAGTGGCTTTAACAAATAACAAACAATAATTAACCTCTTTTGTGTAAACGCTGCAGGCAATTCCCTTGAGTTAGCCAAGCACACACACAGAGCGTATTGATTAACCAAAAAGCAATAGAAACATAAATCAATTGGCCTAATAAAGGCGAAGGCAAAGGCAAGCACGGCTCAGTTGTATGTGGATATGGGTAGCCAAACCCTTGGCCAAACCAGAAACCGTAACCAAAACCAAGACAATACTCGAGCAAGGCGATACGCGTGCAAGGCTGCTCACCAAAAACGGCTAAGCAATATAAATTATGAAACGTTGGGGGACGAGTTGGCAGCAGGACGAAGCAACTTACGCAGCTTATTAAACACTGCGGTTACTGGCCAAACAAGCTACACAAGTCCGACAGCACAACGGCACTTGGCTAACGTGCGGATTACGCTGCTAGCTAGACACTTGCCAAGTTGTTTTGCCAATAACAGTAACAACAACAGCAACAACAACAAGCGACGCTGACAAATTTGTGCCTAAGAAGCTAATTAAGCCACAAAATTTGGCGACGCCAAACAGGCAAATATAAATACCAAATGCTGTGTCGCCTGCCATGTCTACATTCACGTTCACGTTCACGTCCACGTCTTGGGCAGTTTGTGTTAGTGTTTACTGTGGCAGTGTGAAGCCATTGAAGCGTGTCGAAAGCCATGGCAAGCGTTAAATCGGTAAACAGGAAGTCATCTATTGTTGTCATGCTTACGCTTGTGCTGGCAGCAGCATTTCACTACGTCTACATACTATTGGCAATTGTTTTCATTGTTGTTATTGTTACTGTTGTTGTTGCTATTATTATTATTATTGCACACTGTTTATGCTCAAGTGTTGCTTCAAAGTTAATGCTCAAGTAATTACGCTATGCACTCATTAACTAAACAGCACGCGTTCACTTCCACGTCTGTGACTGCCGCATGCCGACTGTGACTGCTGACTCTGGCTGTCAGCCATGCGGCGTCGTTCTTTGTGTGTATGCGTGTGTGCGCTTGAATTATCGCTGGCTCAATGCGTAGCGTGGCTGGGCGTGACGCATGTGTGTGCTTCTGTGTGCAGGCTGTTAAATGAAGCTGTTAAAATGAACAAAGCAACTCTAGTCAAGCGTGCATTGAGCCATAGTCAATATAATTAAACGCTTAGCCCTCAGCCAAGTGCGCCAACGTGGCTGCCTTTGCTTTTGCCATTTCCACATTTGCCGTTGGGCGTTTAGTCAAGGTTTTTGCATTGCATGCCATTTAATTTATGAAAATTTATGTAGAGCATCGATTGCTGCGATGGCAATGCTGGTGATTGATTGCAATACGGCGTGTCCTTGGCGGTTTTGCGCTAGTAAACTAGAAACTAAAAAGAAAACCAACAACCAAAAAGTATATGGATATAAATTTATATATATATATATATTTATATAGGAACAAAAGTTATAGCATAAGTCAAGGCGCGTGCTGGTCTTTGTTTTTGCTGTTTTCTCTGTTTTTTCACTGTGCATATTTTTACGCTATTTTTCGGTTAGCCAAGTCAGCTATTGTTGTTGTTCTTGTTGTTAATAGTCATAAGCAAGATGTAAAGCGCCAAGAAAAAGCAAAAATAAAAAAATAAATTTTTAGCAGTAAGCCAAAGTAAGAGAAACGACAACCCGCAGACTTTGTGACGCTTAAGTGGTTGCCATTATTTTTATGCACATTTTCAGTTGGATGCTTTATTTTTCATACGCAGAACTTGTCGTTGCCGTCTGTCGTCTGTCGCCTGCTGCTTGCTGCACTGCCGCCTGACGCTGTCGCTGCTGCACTCTGCACGCTGCGTTATTGTGTTTGTTGCCAACGCACTAAGCCACTTAAGTGCATTTGTTGCGGTTGTTGTTGTTGTTGCTGTTGTTTCTTGGTTTGTTGTTTCTATTGCTTCGTTTTGTTGGTATCTTGCTATTGCTACACGCGCCACAATTTAACGCCAACTTTGCTGTCAGCCAGCGTCTAAGCGAGCGAACGAAAAACTTTCAGCTGCCAAACGCATTTCATCTTGACCGTTGTGCAGGGTGTGTGGGGGGGACTGCGGGTAGCGCTCTTGGTCTCGAGTCTCGCATGCAATTTGGCAGCAACATGCATAGAAGTCTGTTGTAAGTCATATTCAAGCGCACTAAATGCATTGCACTTGGTGTGAAGTTGAGTTGAGTTGAGTTGAAGTCGCTTTAAGTGTGGCACCGCGCGAGCGCGCGCAAACTCGCATGTCCTGACTGTCTCAGTGCATGACTTAAGCTGACTTTGTCTTTGTGTCCAAGGCACATAAATTTGAGTAGCTTAAATGTTTTGCCGCAAGTTGTTTTCTCGTTGCCCACGCTGCTGCTTCTGTTTTTTTCTAGGCTGCACAAAATGCCAACTGAATGGAGTCTGAGTAGAGCAAGTGCAGCACTGAAATATTGTTCAAGATTGCTTATTTAAAATATTATCACTGAGAGTAGGAACTGTGGCTAATGCTAAAATAACTTGTCTATAAGCTGGTGTGAAAAAGTGTTAAAAAATGTTTTTTATTCTTCTATTAAAAATTTGCAGTTATACTTGATAAAATATTTACAAATGAATAAGCGTTAATTGAGTTATAATATGCAGTGTCAGAAAATAATTTTAAGATTTGGTAACTGCTCAGTTAGTGCTTTTTTGATTAACCCTTTGCTTAATGGGGTTGTAACAATAGTATCGACAATTAAAACTTGTCTAGTCAACAGTGCAATAAAGTCAAGTTGCTGGTTGCTTTACCGAACATTAATGATCCTCTAAGAATTCTTCATAAAAATCTTCCAAAATACGCATTGGCAAGTTATAGCTTTGGGAGCTTAAACATAGGAACTTTTTTTCTTTTTTTAAAGTTTAAAAATCTCTAATTATTTCTTTCAAGGCAATTAGTTTCTGTGTAGTGCCTTTCATATATACAATATAATTGATATTTAGATTACGCAATTCGCTGTCAATTGCGGCTAAAGATCTGCTAACTAAGTAAACAAGTTTGATGTTTATGTGCAATTTCTGTGGCCCAATTTTGATGGCAACCATTAAGAAGAAATTTTAGGCTTGTCTTAATCATGGGTATCAGAATTTTTGTCGAAGTCGCGCCTTATTAGCTTAAAGATCTTTACCTTTTAGTCTGGTATGTGCCTTTTTGTCTTATTTCACTTTTGCATTTATCAACTTTCGTATTCTGTAATTTTTTATTTCTTGCTTCTAATTGCACAACAATGCAGGTGTCTTAAGTGTGCAACGTGTTAGACGGTTATAGCGTTTCATTGTGACTTGTGCGCGAGAATCAGCAGCCATCATGCCGGCAGTCAGTCAGTGAGTCAGTCCTGACTGTCAGTCGGCGAACACTTAAAATGCCTGCAGCTATAATTGTTATACAGGTAACAGATTGTTGAATGCAACAGCAAGAATATCGGCAACAACAACAATAACATTAACAACAACCAATTCGCACAAACAGAAAAGAAAAAGGAAAACAAATAAACACAAGTGCTTACCATGCATAGGCCAAGCAGCGAGAAAGTGTGAGAGAGAGAGAGGCATTGTGAGACAGAGTGTGCAAGTGCGAGTGAGTTGGAGGCTGCTTTGTATACGTGTTCGCTTAGCCAACGAAAACTGAAACCAGCGGAGCAAGCAAAGTCAAACCAAAGCCAAACCAAAATCGTTGCAACGCCAAAGCCAAAGGCAACGTAAGCGATCCCGTTGCCGAGAAGGATGCTGAGTGTGCCGAGGACGACGATGAAGTATCAACGTCAGACAAATTATCACGTTACACTTGAATGCGTGACGCAAATGTACACGAACGCACAAACACACCAACAACTACAACAACAATAACATCAACGGCAACAACAACAATCACATCAGAGCACATCACATCACACCAGGGCAGGCCAGGCCAGGCCATGCCATGCCATGCCACACAATCACAATCACTTAAAATGTCGTCGTATGTATGTCGTTGCAGTCAAAGCGATAGTTGTTGTTATTGTTGTTGTTGTCGTCGCCATTCGCTACTTGGCCTTCTTCTTCGTTGCCTGGCATTACACTTTTAACTGCCACACGCGCTTAACTCTTTGTATATATATGTGTATAGTAGCACAGCAGCAGCAGCAGTAGTAGCAGCCGCAGCATCCTTTGCCACACGTTGCCCCAATGTGTAATCGCGTTGAGTCGTCCTAGCAAGTCCTGGCGACAGCAGACAGCGCAGCATGCGGCAAAAGTCAATTTGCGCTCGATGACGCTGACAACGAATTGTGTGTCCTGCTGCCTGTCGTTTCTCTTGCTTTCAATTCGTTTGTGATATGTCGAAGTTGTCTGTCCATCCATTCGTCTGTCTGTCTGTCTTTCTGTCCTTCTGTCGACTTGCTTGCTTGCCTACAAGCCGCAAAATGATAACTCTCAGACTCGGCAGCTCTTCATTATCAGCTTATATGCCTCGTTTTCCGCAGCTGTTGGCATTATACTGTTTTCTTCGCCGTTGTTGTTGTTGTTGATCGTATTGCTTTTGTTGTTGTTGTTTTTGATATGGCTACCATTACGACATGCATTGTCGTAGGTTCGTTAGTTCATTCGCACGCTCATTGGCCTTGCCTTTGTATTTGCGCTTGATTGACATACCGTAGGCTATCAGCGTTTAATTGCATTTCGACGCAATGATAACATAATTTAAAACGTGGCGGCGTCTTGCCTCAAGTTGGCATATCTGCCGCAAGTAAGTGTACACAAGGCCGACTGCCGAAACGCCTGCTGTCCGTGCAACAGGAAGCTCACAGCTGAGGCAGCCGATAATGTTTAATTGGCGACAGGTATGCATGTGTGTATGTGTGTGTGTAGCTGCGTGTGTATGCGTGTCTGTGTTAAGATAAGCGTAGCATAAGTTTAATGTACATGGCTTACAGTTGGCGCAGAAAGACTTAAGAGACTTTAATACACAAATTGATACCAAAGTTGCCTTAAGCTTGCTAACTAATTAGCATTTGATTTATGTAATACCTTGGCTGGCTCTTGGCATATTCTTGTAGATTAAAGTTTTGTCATGGCACAGTAAACAGCGGCAAGAAAAGTTTAAGTTTAAGGTGAATACCATGAAAAGTTTCCTTTCGTATATTTTTCTTAGACGGTTCCCGCTTTAAGACGATCAATTTCTCTAAAACTATGATTTAAAGTCGCTATTACACTTTCTTGAGTGGAACTTATATAATTTGGCTGCCTTCGGTTAAATAAACTCTCATGCGAACTTTTAAGCAGTGAACAAAAAATAAAAGAAAAAAAGTCATGACATACATATAAAAAAGAAAGTGTCCGTAGATCCAAAATTATGCAAGGGGTTCCCCGCACAAAGAGATAGTGTGATGTAATCTAGCTTGAATGCGAATCAATATTATCACGACGTCAAGAGTAAAACTTACACACATAGAAAAAATTGCCACATCTATTAGATGAATTGCCCACTTGAGGAGTTTCTTTGGCTGGTTACAAAGATGTATATGGATTTAGAAAAAATATCTGCTTATGGAATGTTCCAAGATAAGTTTTAATTGTATTGTGTTTTGAGAAGCTTCTATTTGGGGAGTGGCCTGATATGCCAGATTGTTTACAAAGATGGTTTTTTGCGCAGCTCTTTTACATGTATGTGTGTATCGTTTTTCCATGCATAATTAGCTAAGCAGAACTTTCAAAGTTTTAAAATATAATTGAAAACACTGTACACTTTTTACAATTTCTTTTTTTTATTTAAATATATTTTTTTTTCTATATTCCCATTTGAGGTTTAGCACTAATTCGAAAATAAATTATTTAATTTTTTTGATTTTTCACTTGCACGCACATCAAAGTACATATTCCATACGAACTAACCCGCTATAGCGTTACAGTTTGACAAGATACCCGCTGGTACACCAAGGCAAAGGACAGTGTCAACAGGTTGAAAAACTGTAGATTTTTAAGATTCACCATTAGTTGCTACTAAAATTGAACTTAAAGTCGATTACTTACTTGCAAGGCCGTTGAAGCTCCTATCGCAATTATTTGTCTGACGCACGCAGTCATTGTTGAAGTAACGGCAGTAATTGCTGCCCGCTATGCGACCGCAGGATGTTTTCTTTTGGCAACGTGATTGGGCATTCTTCTTACACTTTTGCAGTGGGGTTAGAGCGTGCACCGTCTCTACGTGTACAAAAACAATGCAGATGAAAATCAAACACAAAGGCAACAAGAATTTCATTGTGAAATCTCAACTGTTGTATAGTTAACCAATTAGTTGACTGACTGAAATGATTAAAAGTTTTTCGCTTTTATAGCAAAACTTTGCGATTGTTTATTTTCGCTTTCACAATTGTCTTTCTTTTTCGCTTATTATAAAAAGTGTCGTTTATTTATTTTTTTTTTTCTGCAAATACGTCCGCTTATTTATTGCAGATCTCTTATTTAGTAAATATTGCAAAAAGCAAAATAACAAATTCCACACTGTTGTGTAAAAATGAACTGTCACAAGCCAAATTCCTATGAAAGGTTTTCGCTCTTGATCTGTTGTTGACAAAGGTTTTTTATAATCAAGTTATTTATATATATGTAAATAAAGCTAATTTCGTTTTAACACAAAATGCAAAAACATTTTACATCATTACCTAACATAAAAAGACTTGATTGTTATTCAATTTACAAATGTTAATGAAATGATCTTTAATCTATTTCAGAGAGCATTAAATATTCAGATAGGGGACGGCAACAATGCTTAAACTACTTTTTTAATCATTCGTACGTCATGCATATTGACTTAGAACTGGTTTCAAATTTTAATGAAACCGAATTTGAACTTTCTCCGTAAGTTATGCTACATTCTTTCGTATTATATTTGAGGCAATGGCATTTGGTAAGCAAATTTTAAAAACATATCATTTGCATACAACATCGGCACTTGATCAGTTAGTGCAGAGAAAACCTATTTTTGCAGTTAGTGTTTATGACGAGTTATCAAAACAGTTGCACAAATCTTAT
Organism: Stegana nigrithorax; assembly: GCA_037044495.1. NCBI lineage: Eukaryota > Metazoa > Arthropoda > Insecta > Diptera > Drosophilidae > Stegana > Stegana nigrithorax. The sequence goes on along the minus strand of JBAMBQ010005373.1, from coordinate 33,660 downwards.
TTAATTTTTTTTAACTTGTTTTTGCACTTGAAGTTTTGTTTGTTTGTTTTTTTAATTATTGATTTGAAAATAAAACAATATCAAAAATTCGCAAAATAAATATTTGGCATAAATAGTTTCTAATTTTAAAACTGTCAGTTTTTGTTGCGTAACACATTTAAATAATTATTATTTATACTTTGGTTTTGTTTGCAAGTTGGCCTTTCTTGATTTCTGATAATAAATAATGGGCGCAGTCATTATGTTGGGTTTATAAGCCGAGATTTATTTGTCTGCTTAGACAAAATCAAATTGCTTAAGTTGAACATTTATTTATAAATCGCATTCTGTTAGAGCCACTAACTTAGGTAACCTTAGTCCGATTGATTTGAAATTTGCAATTATTTATTTTTTAAATTTATTGCTTTAAGTTTCCGTATTTAAGGTATACAAAGCAGCAACTGAAGTCCCCATTACGACAAAGAATAGTAAAGAAATGTGGTATAGATGAACTGAGATCAAATTCAGTCAGACTCAGTTTCTTTGAATTCATATGCTGTGGACTAAGCGTTTGACTGTACTAAAAACCTTTTCGTGTGCAAAGCATTTCTTTCTTAATGAACGTCTCTTCTAAAATTTGCAAATATTTACGTTTTTTTCATTTTTTTTTGAATAATTGTCTTGATTGTATAATATGTTATAATATAATTTTATAATACATAAACAATTATTTTTTTTATAAATAATACTTAAAATTTAAATGTCAAATTTAATTCTGGTAAAGAAAAGTAATCGTACACAATTATAACTTCTATAATTTTTAACTGAGAATATTATGATAGTTTTTTCTGTTTGATCTGTTATTAATATTTTATTCGTATTATTTTTTCACATTCCCTAATTTATGCTACATTATTTGTTGCTTGAGTTAAAACTGTTCGTTCTAAACGCTAAGTTAAATTTTTAATCATATTGTAGACGCACAGCTTCAGCACGTGATGTATTATATTTTGGCTGTCAGTGTCAATGATGTATAAACAATTTAAATATGCATAAAACAGTTGCAAAACCTTTTTGTTTTTTAATTATTCTTTCTTGTCATTTTTATTTGCCTTGTTTCAATTAAATCGATTCAAGATATTCGCAAAACAAACATTTTAGTCTTTAGTAAAAACTTCTTAATGTTTTGTTGTTTTATAAAAATAATAGATATTTGTTTAAAAGTTTTTGTTCCTTAGTTTCTGATTATGAATAATGCGAGCAGCAATTGTGACGGTTTAAAAACGCAAACGCGTGTGAGTGAATTCGCTGCTAAGTCAACAATAAACAACAGAAGGATTTTTTATGCGTTGAGCAGAATATTTAAATATATTACTAGCTTTAAAAGTGGGCTCCGTTCACTGTGAGTCGATGTGCCTACAGATTAACAGATTGGTTTAAGTAAAACCTAAAATTTTTTATTCGCTTCCTTTAAGAAAACCCACGTAGTTAATGAGCATTGTATTCGAATTCTTATTTTTTCTCTTTTTTGTTAAATATGCACGAAATTATATCGATCTGCATTAAGTAGAATCAGAGATTTGGCGATATATGTGCCATCGTTTTTAGAATTTATTTGTGCCTTCATTAATATTGATGTAACCCCACTGCCCTTCATTTATTATACCCTGCGCCAAAAAATGATAAAGGGTGTATTAAAGTTGTGCAAACGTATGTAACAGGCAAAAAGTGGCTTGGCAGACCCCACAAAGAATATATATTCATGATTAGCATCGAAAGGCGAGTCGATCAAGACATGTCTGTCTGTGTATCTGTCCGTCTGTCTGTTGTTCCTTATGAACAACCGGATCTCGGAAACGGTTAGACTTACAACCGCCAAATTTGGCACGAAGACTCTCCTAGTCCATAGGCATAACGGGTTTTTATTGTTTTTTCGATATTCAACCTTATGTTTTTCAAGTCATCCTTACCAACTGATGGATTTATTAGTTCTAGGTACTGTCCCATCATACAAGTCAACATTATGTATATTGGTTCACTATATAATATAGCTGCCTAACAGCGGCCCAACAGCGACACATCAGCGACACCGAGTCTCGCTCTGGGGTTGTTGTTCGTAACAGCTAGAATTAACAGTATCACAACAGTTTTTATCTATTTGCTGACGACAATTTTGATTCTATAAATGTTATTTGCCATTCAATAATGTTTTTGTTATGTACAATACTTTTCATTGTTTGCTGATTATAAAACTATGATTTAATGTATTTGTGTGCAGGGGAAATACTAGCACCGGTCTAAAGGTGCATTTGTTTTCTTTTTAAATTTAGGTCTTACTTTTTACGACCTTTTCAATTTTTCCATTTTAATTTATACTAATTTAATTCATAGTGTCATCCTATTGGCACTGATAAGTGATCAAGTGGCTAAGCTACAAACTACTTTCGCAATTCAAAGTCGAAACTAATACTAAAAACTGTGAATTGAAAATAATTAAGTGTTTTATATCAGGATTTTAAAGCTTTCGGTTCGAAGATTTGCAAGGAGTGAACAAACATTAGACTTAACTAATAAGTTGAATAGCTTGTGACTTATTCTTAGTATCCTGCCGCTGCATATTGAACCCTGATTGATATTTTCGTATACTTTAAGTACTTTTCTGCCTAGTATCTTTTAATGTATCCGATAAGTTTTTGATTGCTTTTTGCACCTTTCCTTGATCAAAGCTGACAAAAAATAATTGAGATTCATATTATGTGCATTTCGATAAAAAAAATATTTTTATTTCAATTGAAAAATTATTTTTTAACCTCATTTGAGATTTAAGCCAAAAATCATCCTGGAGCTGGCTTGTTGCAGGTTGCTAGAGTTCCCGCTGGTATGCCAAGGCAAACGGTATCATTTACCTGTGCAAAGACTGCAAATATTGAAAATTGTTAGTAGAATCTGGTTAGAAAAATGAAAATGAAATCCGACTTACTTGCCAGTCCATTGCCGATCCTTCTGCAGTTCATCTTTTGACGAGTGCAGTCACTCTGGAAGTAGCGGCAGAAGTTGCTGCCGATGATATGACTGCAGGATGGTGTGTTTTTGCAATTTGCGTCGACATTCCTCAAACATGTTCGGACTGAGCCTACAGCGACTATAACGTTGGGTTGCACGTAAGCAATGCATAGAAGGACCAAACACAGCGGCAGGAAGAATTTCATTGTGAATTTTTAACTGTAGTATAGTTAACCAATGAGTTAACTGACTGAAAGTTGTGGAAATATTTTCGCTTTTATAACAAAATTTTTATCTAGATTCAACTGTGTACAGTTGATATAGATGTATATCTATCTATTTATTTTTATCAAATAGACAAAAATGAGAATTTTTTTAATCAAAGGTTAAATTCGACACTAATGCATAAAAATAAATAAACAGAAAAACATTTTAAGAAATATGCGGTTTTCATTCTCAATGTGCTGATGAAACTTAGATAGCCAAGGAATTTTAACTAATCATTGACATTTATATCCATTCAACAAAAAAGTCGCAGCATCAGGTCATCCGCAATTCTGTAGACTTCCTTTCTACAGCTGTGCTTTTTGATGTAAATTAATTTATTGATTTAGGTGTTCTAATGCATCGTAAACAAGATTTTATAGCCTCTATCGGAATCTAGTATAAACGGTTTAATAACCTATATATTACAAAGCTGTGGTTACCTTATTAGTTTGAAGAACTCTTCAAAAATTTTATTGTTTGCTCCACTTATATTTAACTGTAAAACTAGAAAGGCAGGGCTATAGTCGGGTGTAACCGACTATAGAAAACACTGTACCCAATCCAAAACAAAAAAAAAAATTTTTTTTTTAGTAAAAGCCATTTTTCGGCTGATCGTTCTTATGGCAGCTATATGTTATAGTAAACCGATATTTATCATATTCAGGAGTATGATTGGATGTTACCTAAAACTGTCAAATCCAAAATTTGGTAACGATATCTTAATAAGCAAAAAAGTTTTTCTCAGTAAATGTTGTTTTTCGGCCGATCGTTCCTATGGCAGCTATATGATATAGTGAACCGATATACATGATATTTAGACGTGTGATTAGACATTGGCTAAAACTTTTAAATTTAAAATTTGGTGAAGATATCTTAAAAAACAAAAGGGTTTTAGTTACTAAATATGGGTATTCATCCGATCGTTCCTATGGCAGCTATATGTTATAGGACGAATATCGAAAAAAAAAAATAAACTTGTTATGCCTATGGATTGAGAGAGTCTTCGTGCAAAATTTGGTGGTTGTAGGTCTTACCGTTTCCGAGATCCTTTTGTTCATACGGACGGACAGACAGACAGACGGACATGGCTAAATCGACTCGCCTTTCGATGCTGATCAAGAATATATATACTTTGTGGGGTCTGCCACGCCTCCTTCTGCCTGTTACATACATTTGCACAACTTTAATATACCCTTTACCATTTTTTGGTACAGGGTATAAAAACACATGTTAAGTATATTGCAGTCATTTGACGACTGCACTCACTCTGGAAGTAGGGGCATAAGTTGGTACCGATAATGGGAACACAGGATGGTGTGTTTTAGCCACATACTTCGGCGTTCTGCTTGCATTTTTTTATTACGTCAACAACAGATTGGGCTTGCACATAAGCGAAGTACAGAAGGACCAAACACAGTGGCAAGAAGAATTTCATTGTGAACTTTTAACTGTAGTTAACCAATGAGTTGACTAACTGAAGGTTGTCGAAAAGTGTATAAATAATATAGACGGCTAAATCTTCTCTCCCTCTTAGGTGTCTGCACCAGTATTCCCAGTGTTATAATCTTTAATTTTTTTACTTTAATTTATTCTGATTTGAATCATGGAGTGAACCTATTGGCACTGATAAGTGATCAAGTTTCATGCCCAGAAACTAGTCACATACGAATGGCTAAGCTGGCAAGCTAGTTTCGCAGTTCGGTATCTTCTAATATCTGTCTTGTATCTTTTAATGTATCAGATAAGTTTTTAATTGCTTTTTGCGCCTTTCCTTGATCAAAGCTGACAAAAAAGTAATTGAGATTCATATTATGTGCATTTCGATAAAAAAAATATTTTTATTGAAATAATATTTTTAAACCTCATTTGAGGCTTAACCCATCACTAATTCACAATTCAATTCCTTGATTTCTTTTAATTTAAAAAAAAAATCATGCTGGAGCTGGGCTGTTGCAGGTTGTTAAAGTTCCCGCTGGTATGCCAAGGCAAAGGTTATCATTTACCTTTGCAAAGACTGCAAATATTGAAAATTGTTAGTAGAATCTGGTTAGAAAAATGAAAATGAAATTCGACTTACTTGCCAGTCCATTGCCGGTCCTATTGCAGTTGGTCTTCTGACGATTGCAGTCACTCTGGAAGTAGCGGCAGAAGTTGCTGCCGATGATACGACCGCAGGATGGTGTGTTTTGGCAACGTGCGTCGGCGTTCTTCTTACATGTTTCTACTGGGTCAATAACGATTACACCTATGGATTGCACGTAAGCAATGCACAGAAAGACCAAACACAGTGGCAGGAAGAATTTCATTGTGAATTTTTAACTGTAGTATAGTTAACCAATGAGTTGACTGACTGAAAGTTGTGTAAGTATTTTCGCTTTTATAGCGAAATTTTCGTATAGATTTTTTTGCAATTGCCTACAGTTGTTATTGTATAACGGAACTTTATAACTGTTATAAAAAGCATCTAGTTTTTTTAACAAATAGAACGAAAATGTTTATCATGAGAAGTTTTTTAAGCAAACACGATATAATCAAAGGTTAAATTCGACACTAATGCATAAAAATAAAAGAACTGAAAAACATTTTAAGAAACATGCAGTGTTCGTCCTCAATATGCTAATGCTGATACCCAAGGTATTTTGATCATTTACATTTATATCCATAAAAAAAAATCACAGCATCAGGTCATCTGTAATTCAATTATATTGTTACTCGTATACATGGGTGGATTTACTTCTAATAGCTGTTTTTTTATGTAAATTAATTTATTGATTTAGGTGTTCTAATGCGTCGTAAACAAGATTTTGTAGCCTCTATAAAAATCTGGTATAAACGGTTTAATGACCTATATATTACAAAGCTGTTGTTACTTTATTAGTTTGGCGAATTCTTCAAAAATGTTTTTATTTGCTCCACTTATATTTAATTGTAAAATAAATATTTTATTTCTCCGTCTACTAGCAAATCAAATGTAATTCACACTCTGCTAGCTATTGTAAATTTTAAATAATAGTATTTTAAATATTTACCTATGTGTGTTTTTGTTTTATGTTGAATATAAAAAATTTGAATTTATACTTTTTATCCTAACTTTAATGTAGATTAAGAGTTTGAAGACGACTTTTGAAAATCTGGAGCTTAAACAAGAAAATAATTTTTTCGAAGACTCGTTACTGTTCATTTAACCTATAAGTTGACTGACTAAAATATTGTTGTAACTATGTTCTTCGCTTATATGTAACTTTTGGAAGCTTTCAAATATAGTAGACATATTTTTGGCTGTTACTGTGATTGTATGTTATAACATACAAGAAGAAGTGTTGAAACATTTGTACAAATATGCGTCGATATTTACTTTTAGTCAGTTTTTTGCAAGGTCATCTCATTAAGTCATATTTTTGCCAAAATGATAGTCATTTTAATTTAAAAAAAAAAATTGGCAACATGCCAATATTTGTTAATTAGCAATATATTCTAAAACAGATACAATTGTTTCATATTTAAATAAAAAAGACATTGGCAACTTTTATGCGAATGCTTTGTTGACAATTTAGCTTGCGGTTGTTGTGGCTAAAATGCAATTCCCTTCTTAACCATCATCGTCTACAAACTTCGACCCATATTTCTTATTAGTTGTTAATGTATCAATCTGGCCTAGACAATAATATTGATATTAGTAAAAGAAAGTTTTTTTTTTTTTTTTTTTTGGCGAATTTAAATTGTTTACTAGATCACAAGATATTGCTGATTAAGAATGAATTTTAAAATTTTTGGATTTCACTTGTTTTCTTTATAAAAATTGTACTTCTTGTTGGAATCGCCTTTGTATACGAAATGAGCTTTTCTTAAAACAAAAGCTGTGCAAAAGTAGTTGAAAACATATATTATGTGTATTGCAAAAATTTTTTTTTATTGAAATAAAATTATTGAACCTCATTTGAGGTCATCACTTATTCACATTTATTTAATTTAAATTTAAAATAATTACGCTGGAGCTGCGCTGTTGCAGGTTGATCTGACTCCCACAGGAATGCCAAGGCAAAGATTATCATTTACCCTTTGGAAAACTAGAAATATTGGAATTTATAATTAGAATTTGGCAAGAATACTGAAAGTATAATTCGACTTACTGGCCCATCCATTGCCGGTCCTGTTGCAATTGGTCTTCTGACGATTGCAGTCACTCTGGAAGTAGCGGCATAAGTTCGTGCCGATGATGCGACCACAGGATGGTGTGTTTTGGCAACGTGCTTCGGCGTTCTGCTTGCATTTTTCTATTACGTCAACAGCAGATTGGGCTTGCACGTAAGCGAAGCACAGAAGGACCAAACACAGCGGCAAGAAGAATTTCATTGTGAACTTTTAACTGTAGTTAACCAATGAGTTGACTGACTGAAGGTTGTCAAAACATTTTCGCTTTTATAGCGAAATTTTTGTATAGTTCTTTTACAATTGTCGTTTGTTGGTATTGTATAACTGAAATTTACATCTACAGTGAACGCTCCAAAGGGAAACCTAATTTGATGTCCAAGACATTATATCTTTACGATTACTTAATAATAAAATGAATAACGCAGATGATCAATGCATAGTCGGGCGAATTGACCAAAGATAAAAATGCAGAATGAATTATTGATGTGTAATATAAACAATAGAGTTCGCGTGTGGCGCCGTTGCCTGTGACTCTTTTTAGTGCGAACTCTAGCAAAGGCCTTTGTTAAAGAGCATGAATTACATTTCCATGTTCACCTTTATATATATTTGAATTTGTTCGACTTTTCTAGAATGTATAGAAAAAAAACAGCGTGGTTTAAAAATGGATAAGTTCAACTTATGAAGAAGCCACGTTTACGAGATTTCACTATTTTATAGAAAACATATTTTTTTTTTGACAAATAAAGTGGTAATGTTTACCATGAGAAGTTTTTTAAGTAAACTACACAATCAAATGGTAAATTGAACACTAATACATAAAAATAAATGTATGTTATTTTAGCATAAAAGAACTGTCAACACGGTTCTGATACAGAAACAATTGTTTAATTTTTTTTTTTTTTTTGGTGGATTTAAATTGTTTCAACAAAATATGGCCATCCTCATCAGAACTTTTATAAAAAAAAAAAAAAAAAAAAAAAAAAAAAAAAAAAAAAAAAAAAAAAAAAAAAAAAAAAAAAAAAAAAAAAAAAAAAAAAAAAAAAAAAAAAAAAAAAAAATTTGCAAGGTCATCTCATTAAGTCATATTTTTGCCAAAATGATAGTCATTTTAATTTAAAAAAAAAAATTGGCAACATGCCAATATTTGTTAATTAGCAATATATTCTAAAACAGATACAATTGTTTCATATTTAAATAAAAAAGACATTGGCAACTTTTATGCGAATGCTTTGTTGACAATTTAGCTTGCGGTTGTTGTGGCTAAAATGCAATTCCCTTCTTAACCATCATCGTCTACAAACTTCGACCCATATTTCTTATTAGTTGTTAATGTATCAATCTGGCCTAGACAATAATATTGATATTAGTAAAAGAAAGTTTTTTTTTTTTTTTTTTTTGGCGAATTTAAATTGTTTACTAGATCACAAGATATTGCTGATTAAGAATGAATTTTAAAATTTTTGGATTTCACTTGTTTTCTTTATAAAAATTGTACTTCTTGTTGGAATCGCCTTTGTATACGAAATGAGCTTTTCTTAAAACAAAAGCTGTGCAAAAGTAGTTGAAAACATATATTATGTGTATTGCAAAAATTTTTTTTTATTGAAATAAAATTATTGAACCTCATTTGAGGTCATCACTTATTCACATTTATTTAATTTAAATTTAAAATAATTACGCTGGAGCTGCGCTGTTGCAGGTTGATCTGACTCCCACAGGAATGCCAAGGCAAAGATTATCATTTACCCTTTGGAAAACTAGAAATATTGGAATTTATAATTAGAATTTGGCAAGAATACTGAAAGTATAATTCGACTTACTGGCCCATCCATTGCCGGTCCTGTTGCAATTGGTCTTCTGACGATTGCAGTCACTCTGGAAGTAGCGGCATAAGTTCGTGCCGATGATGCGACCACAGGATGGTGTGTTTTGGCAACGTGCTTCGGCGTTCTGCTTGCATTTTTCTATTACGTCAACAGCAGATTGGGCTTGCACGTAAGCGAAGCACAGAAGGACCAAACACAGCGGCAAGAAGAATTTCATTGTGAACTTTTAACTGTAGTTAACCAATGAGTTGACTGACTGAAGGTTGTCAAAACATTTTCGCTTTTATAGCGAAATTTTTGTATAGTTCTTTTACAATTGTCGTTTGTTGGTATTGTATAACTGAAATTTACATCTACAGTGAACGCTCCAAAGGGAAACCTAATTTGATGTCCAAGACATTATATCTTTACGATTACTTAATAATAAAATGAATAACGCAGATGATCAATGCATAGTCGGGCGAATTGACCAAAGATAAAAATGCAGAATGAATTATTGATGTGTAATATAAACAATAGAGTTCGCGTGTGGCGCCGTTGCCTGTGACTCTTTTTAGTGCGAACTCTAGCAAAGGCCTTTGTTAAAGAGCATGAATTACATTTCCATGTTCACCTTTATATATATTTGAATTTGTTCGACTTTTCTAGAATGTATAGAAAAAAAACAGCGTGGTTTAAAAATGGATAAGTTCAACTTATGAAGAAGCCACGTTTACGAGATTTCACTATTTTATAGAAAACATATTTTTTTTTTGACAAATAAAGTGGTAATGTTTACCATGAGAAGTTTTTTAAGTAAACTACACAATCAAATGGTAAATTGAACACTAATACATAAAAATAAATGTATGTTATTTTAGCATAAAAGAACTGTCAACACGGTTCTGATACAGAAACAATTGTTTAATTTTTTTTTTTGGTGGATTTAAATTGTTTCAACAAAATATGGCCATCCTCATCAGAACTTTTATATGTAGTTCTGCAGAAACTATGACTATTCTTTGGTTGTGCTGAAGGTCTATGAAGAGGGAATAATACTTTTAATCCAAAAAGATCGATGCTAAGTAAATATGTACATAGATGGTTTGCCTTATATATTTAATGATCAAAAGTTTGTGCATAATTTAAAACAATAACACTAAAGAATATATCAAAGAAAATGTTCTTTGACATTTCTTAATACAAATCTATAGCTTATCTTGAATAAATGGCACGTCCACGGAATCAAATGAGAAAACGCAGGAAACCTCTGGACTTGGTGTACTAAGCGAATAGCAGTACAAATTAAACAAATAATGTGGTTAAATTAAGTGTAAATTAAACCAAGACTAAACTTTCAGGTTATTTCATATGTAAAATTAAAAATAAATCATATAACGGGAATATATTATAGATATTTGGTTTCTATAAAATGTATTTTTGAATAAATATGTATTTATATATAAATTAATTAATTTTAAAATAGAAGTGATTATTAATGTATTATATTCCGCCGTAGACTCTCGCATGGAGAAACGACTCCTGATGGTATGCCAAGACACATAAGATTACTAACCCGTTGATACTCTGAAAATGTTAAGTTTCCTTTAGATTGAATTTTTTAAATGAATACTTAAGCCGACATACCTGCTTGACCATTACCGACTCTATCGCAATTGAGAAGCTGCCGTGTGCAGTCGTTGTCAAAGTATTGACAGTTATTGGTACCAATTATTTGACCACAGGACGCAATCGGAGTGCATGTCCCATTCACACGCCTTCGACATTTTTTTACTGGGTCCCAAAAAATTAAAGTACTGTTGTTGTTGTCCAAATGCTGAGCTGCCTGTATATCGGCATCAATGGCATGATCGTCATCATCTTCAGAATCATCAGTTTCTAAATCAGCATCTTTTGTAAGATCTATACCATTTTGGGAATCGACATCAGTTTCAGGATTGGCTCTAGTTAGAGGTTTTGGCAGTTTTGCCTGTACAAAAACAATGCACATGAATACCAAAGCCAGCGGCAGGAAGAATTTCATTGTGAATTTGAATTATTTGGTTTTAAGGTGTTAAACGTTTGATTAATTGTTAATTGACTGAAAATTGTGATAAATATTTCGCTTTTATACAAAATAATTTCGTAATTTTTTAAGTTTTCCTTCAACTGGTTGAAGTTGACTGAAAATTAGACTAATATGGTATAATGACATAGGTAATATGATGTGCTCTATAAATTATATACAGCATTGAAGACTGTCCTTAAGCATACAAATACATAATGCAACATCTGTAAACAAGAGAGTGTCGGCCTTGTCCTCAAGTTGTTTGCGATGTATATATTTTAGTATTATTAATTTTTTGAATATATTTGTTTACACAATTGAATGTGCAAATTGAATTGAATGTTCTGCCTGAATGATGCATGTATGATATATGTATATATATATGTATATATATATATGATGTATAACTAAAGATAATAAATTTGTACACTTGTTCAAACAAAAATTCTTAATTTTTCCAAGTTATTTTATGTTAAAAACTTTATAATTTTTTTAAGTTTGTGCTTCTTTATTAATTTGATATTTGAATATATGATTTGATATATTTCTGGAATAGGAAGGTTTTTGGCAAAATATATCTTCACAGAGTTCTCTCTATTTTTTTAAATGTATTATAATATGTTGGATTTCTGTTAGCTGGGATTCTGGCGGTTCACAACCCAAGTAGTTGTTTTTTTTTAACACTCGGTGTACAGAATAACTCATTAAAGCAATAAAAAAAAGTACAATTAAATTTTCGACTGCTCATAATCGGCCTTGGCAACAGTTTTGATGATATGATTCGCCATATTGAAACGTGGTTTACTCTGAAGCATAATTTAATCACAAGGCGTCTGGTTTGTTGTCAGGAAATTCCCAATTTTTGTTTTTATAAAGGGTGATTTTGTATTGTTTTCCTTATTAATTTGGCAACTTTGGCCATTTTCCAATAATTAATTTTACATTGGAACTCTCGCAAATTTAGGTAATTTTCTGCGAAAATAATAGTTTACTCAGTGCTAAATTTATATTACTTTAAAATCGTACATTGAAACAAGTTATTTAAAATTTTGACTCCATAATACTCGTAAAAAAACCAACGTTTGGGGTTTTTTATAGACAGGTTGAATTACAGTCTCTTTTTTAATTATATATGACATTAGCCGCCCATAATATACAATATATCTCTAAAACAAAACACCCTATATATGTTTGGTGTTCTGTTTACGTCTGTCTCAAAAATGTTTTACCATTAAAAAAAGGCGCATGTGACTTTGAAAATAAAGACATTGGTCATAATAGGGTATTTTGCCATTGATGATATGGATATATTAGAGCCAAAGCGTATGTACCACATAAAATATATCAGCACATGCCTTTTGTCGTTTATTTATTTAAGTTTGTACGCCGGTTTGTTTGTCTTGTATGTTTCTCTTTGTTTTATTTTATTTTTTTATTTCGTTTGTTTAATATTGGCTTGAAAAGCATTTCCATTCACGCAAGATGAACAGTTGTGCGCTAAGAGTATTTTATTGCTTTCTTATATGAGTATATGGGTTTGAACTTTGATACGACAAGAATGTCATTAGGTGTGGGATTAAAAGATAAACAATTGGAAAAATAGAACAAAACCTCTTAATTTATAATAAAGAACGATGTTTGTATTGTATGCTTATTTAGTCAAATAAATAAATATTATATAATTAGCACGCTTAAGCACACAAAACAGATCTGACAATAAAAAAGTTAATGGCATGATATTGGAAAGTATTAAGAAACCTTGCTTTGGCTTTATTAGCGATTTTTATATTCGCACGTGTTTTTCAGTTATGTAAATAATAATGGATAAGTTATTTGGACAATATGGATGCAAACGCTAATGACTTATTGGTAGGTCAGCGACAGAGGGATTGAACTTGTATTCTTGGTATAACTAAGTTGATCAAAAGTTACATCGATATTTTGAAACTGATCAATAGTTTCATGATACAGGAACTCATTGACACTACAGAAACCTTTTTATATATGAATTATTTATTGTGTTCTTCTGTTTTATTTTTGAATAAATATATATTTACATATTAATTAATTAATTTGAAGAGAGAAGTGATTATTAATTTATTATAATACGCCGCAAACTTTCGCATGGAGAAATGACTCCTGATGGTATGCCAAGGCACATAAGATTACTAACCCGTTGATACTCTGAAAATGTTAAGTTTCCTTTAGGTGGAATTTGTTAAATGAATATTTAAGCCGACATACCTGCTTGACCATTACCGACTCTATCGCAATTGAGAAGCTGCCGTGTGCAGTCGTTGTCAAAGTATTGACAGTTATTGGTACCAATTATTTGACCACAGGACGCAATCGGAGTGCATGTCCTATTCACACGCCTTCGACATTTTTTTACTGGGTCCCAAAAAATTAAAGTACTGTTGTTGTTGTCCAAAAGCTGAGCTGGTTGTATATCGGCATCAATGGCATGATCGTCATCAGCTTCAGAATCATCAGTTTCTGAACCAGCATCGTTTGTAAGATCTGTACCATTTTGGGAATCGACATCAGTTTCAGGGTTGGCTCCAGTTAGAGGTTTTGACAGTTGTGCCTGTACAGAAATAATGCACATGAATATCAAAAACAGCGGCAGGAATAGTTTCATTTTAAATTTTGAACAGTTTTGTTTCGAAGTGTTATACGTTTGGTTGATTGATTGTTAATTGTCTGAAAATTGTTGAAACTATTTGGCTTTTATAGTGAAATTCGTTTTTAGTTGTATCTAGTTTTTGTTAAGATTATATTATTTTCTTCAAGTTTTTTGAATAAAAACTGCAATGCCTTTAAATTCGCCTTGTTCCCAATTAACTGTAAAGCTAAGGTTATATATTATTATTTTTTCATATTTGTGTATCGTATTTAAGACATTCGCAATTATGTCAATAGTCAAATAAATTTATATTTCAATTTGTAGGTCATCTCAAGTATGAAAAGTGTTGAGTTGAATTCGATATCGTAATATAACAACAACATTCTGCTTAGATATAAAGTGGTACCATACTTGGTCGCAAATACAAACCGATGGCGCTTTTTTTAAACCTTTGTCTCTTGGTCTGAGATGTTATGTAAGTGTTGGGCGATGTTTCCTCCCTAGCTTTTGTGTGTACTTGATTAGTTGATTTTGGGTCTGTGTGCATGTTTACGGAAAAAAACAATTCGTTTTAAATTATTGCAGTTTAAGCCAACCAGCACAAGCAACCACGGAAAGGGAGAGAGTTAGGAAAAGGGAGAGATATCAAAAATAACAATCGAAAGACAACATGTCGCATGATTATTTTCTTGTTTTTCATTACTTGACGCCCTGACTTCGCAACTATTTTTCGTACGCTTATTATGGAAATTAAATTTCACAGTTAATTTTCGTTACAGTGCAGTTGGCGGATGTTGTTGTTTGTTGCTGTTGCTGGTATTGCGGTTGTTGTTGTTTGCACAATACGCTCGCGCGCGCTTTTGTACGGCACCAATCAGCGCTTGCCACCATCAATTAAATGTCAGAAAAAGTTGCATGTTGCTGACAATTTTCGCCTTGGGTGAGAAATTAACACACGGGGGAAGTCAGATCGATAAGGATGAATACAGACGAAGAAAAAAAAAAAACGAGCAAATGGCAAATGGCAAGCGTGCGCCAGTGACAAAACAATGCAAAACAAAAGCTAAAGAAATGGAATGAAAAGAGACAAAAAAAAAAAAACAATTTAAAAAAAATAACAATAATAAAATGTTGGCATTGCCAGGCAACAAACCCCAAGCGTCAAAAGTTTATCAACTGTAAGCGTGTCGAGATTTACTCGTAATGGCAACAATATTAGCAAATTTTTTTTATCATTGTTGCTATTGTTGTGCTTATTGTTGCTAAATAATCAGCATGAATAACGCGAATAAACAAACAAATAAACAATGCGCCAGGGATTTTGAAGCGTTTTGAGTTGACTTGCAAAAAGAAAAAAATCAAAAAAACGGAAAAAATAAATTAAGCAAAAAATTGTAAATAGAAAATGTTGCTACTGTTGGCTCATGCTGACTGTCAGCGTGTGTTGACAAGACTTCAGCGGCAATGAAGTGACAACGGCAACAACAACAACATCAGCTACAGCAGCAGCAACTAGAACATAACAAAAAGCTGTCATATAGTAATACAAAAATTCGCTTTACAAAAATGCCAAAACAAAGAAAAGAAAAAGCAGAGTAAATGCGAAAAAAATAATATAAAACAAATGAATAACAAAAAACTGTCAAAAAATTTGTGACAAAAATAAAAATCAGTTTTTCAACAGTTTTGCCAATTTTCAGATTTTCATTTTTAGCACAAATATAACCAGCGTCACTTTTCTTGCCCATGCAATGTACTAATTTTTTTTTTGCTTCTATCTTGGTTTTTATTTTTTTTAAGTTATTTTGCTGTTGTCTCGTTTTTGTTGTTTTTGTTGTTGGTGGCACATGTGTCAGCATTCAAAATGCATTCAGTGTCGTTTTTCGTTATGTGCTTTTGTCATTTTGCGCTTTTGCCGTTCTGTCGTTTTTGGTGTGCGCAATTCTTTGTGACAACTATTATTTGGTGACGACGATCGTTCGCTTGGGCAATGCAAATTTAATGTTGCATACTTTACGGCTTCGTTGTAGTTTTAGTTTGGCGTTGACGATTATTTTGCATTCGCTTGTTTTTTTTTTGCTTTGCTTTGGCTTTGGCTTTGCATGTTTAAATGACATTTTTTTTTTGGGTTAGTTGTTGTTGTTGTTGTCGTTACTGCTGCTGCTGCCGTTGCTCTTGTTGTTGTTATTTTATTGAGCAGCATTGCAACGAATGAACTGTATGCGCATCTTGGCATTTAATACAAATCGTGTGCTTGGTGTTGTTGTTGTTGTTGTTTTTAGTGACTGCATATTTACGCGCGGGTATTATAGCGGGAAAATAATGCGCTATCATTATTTAATGGCAGTCATTAATGTTGTTAATAGCACAACTGCAGCGTACTTATGTAAGCCATATGCAATGCCTCTGTGGCATTGCTGAGTGCGGGTGCGGCATCGGGTGCGGGTTGTAAGCGGCGGCATTTGCGGCAAAGTGTTGCGGTAATAACTGTTACAAAATTAGCATAATCAATTTGGCCATAGAGCGTGAGCGCTTAAGCGTTTCTTGTGGTTTTATTGTGTGCGCGCGTCGCGTTTTTTTTTTTCTTTTTTTTTTTTTTATCGTTTTGGATTTTATTTGTTATTTTTTTTTTTTTGTTAGTTTTTTGATAAATTGTTTGCGGAAACTGGCTGAGCGCGTTGGCAGTTCAGTTGACAGCTTGGCATGGCACAAAATGTTCGTAATGATTTTAGTATGAAAATTCAATTCAAATTTGCGTTTCGCTTGTTACCTGAAAAGTAAAAAGAAAAATCAACATTAGACATTTGGTTTACAAATGAAGTGCGAAGTTGGTCTCGCTTTTATTGTCAGTGACATTAACGAACCTTAACCTTTTGTATACAGCAGTGAGCTGGCGCTGCCTGGCTGTCACCAAAAAGGCGCGCTCAGCCCAGAGATGCAAGTGAATGACTGCACAAGGTACATAAGGGTGGGTGTGTGTTTTTTATGAGCTGAAGGTAGGCTGCTTTAAGTATAAACTTCTCTGCAGCCTGCTGAAAATTTAAGGGTTAACCGAGCTGGCTGAGCTTCGTGATGTTTTATTTTTATTTTGTGAAAATACACTTTTCAGCAGATTTGGCTTGATAAGCCTGTGCAGACAGTAGTGTTATATTTTCTTTAATATTGCTTAGTTGAAACTTGCTTTCCAGTAAGGTTAAATTCCAATAATTTATGTTTTTTAGGTGATAACAAAATTTCAGAGTAAAGCTTTCTAAAGTATTTAGGCAGTTAACAATTTGTATAAATATAAGGCAAAGGATTAGGTATGATACTGAAATGTGAGTTCCTCCTTTCACACGGTTTGGCTTTGCTATTATGCAATAAAAATATTGTGCACAAACCTACACAAATCGTTTTTCATGTTGATTTCGGCTTGTTAGATATATGAGAGATTTTATTGTCTAATAACGCAAACTATCTACCAGATTATCTTGCATATTTCAGACTTACTGAACTTAGTTTGCTGCCTTCCAAATTAGATGAAAGCGACCCACACTGTTTTATTATTTCTTTTATCTATTATATTAGAGCCACAAAACAACTGTGCATATATAAAGAAATCTTTAGAAAGCATGTGTATTTATGTTGACTGACTGAACTAATTCTTGAAGTCGTATTTCTGGCTCTTACTGTGATTATATGTTATACTCGTACCGTACAAGAAGTAATGCTGAAACATTTGTGCAAATACCAATGACTTTTCTCTATACTTTCATAAAAATTTTATTTATTTTCATATAAAAAAATAAATTGGCAATTGAGGTTAATTAGTAAAAAGTTCTGAAACCGTTACAATTGCTTCATAATTTAGTAGAATAGACTTTGGCAGGTTTTGTGCGAAAGTCTTTGTCAACGTTTTTATTGACAATTTGAGTTGCGCGAGTCATCTGCAATTCCCTTCTAAGCCAGCAACATTTAGAAACTTCTGCCTAAATTACTCTTTAGTTACTAATGTATAAATCAGGTCTAGACAAGAGTATTCATATTAGTAAAAGAAAGTTGATTTTATTTTTGATGATTTTAAATGGTTAATGATGAATTTCAATATTCTTGAAGCATTTGGTTTTTACACATTTTTTTTATAGAAACTTGTATGTCTTGTTGAAAACGTTTGCGCATACCAAATAAGCTTCGTTAAATACAAAACCTTTGCCAAAGGAATTGAAAACATATATTATGTGTATTGCAATAAACATTTATTTTTTTATTGATATAAATTTATTAAACCTCGAGGCCATCTTCCATCATCACTAATTCACAATTAGATTTTTTGCTTTCTTTAAATTTAAAATAATCACGCTGGAGCTGGGCTGTTGCAGGTTGATCTGACTCCCGCTGGTATGCCAAGGCAAAGATTGTCGTTTACCTTTTGGAATACTGCAAATAGTGAAAATTATAATTAGAAGTTGGCAAGAAAACTGAAAGTTTAGTTCGACTTACTGGCCCATCCATTGGCGGTTCTCTTGCAGTTATTCTTCTGGCGAGTGCAGTCACTCTCGAAGTAGCGGCATAAGTTGGTACCGATGATGCGACCACAGGATGGTGTGTTTTGGCAACGTGCTTCGGCGTTCTGCTGACATACTGCTACTGGGTCAGTGACAGTTCCGGCTTGTACATAAGCAAAGCATAGAAGGACCAAACACAGCGGCAAGAAGAATTTCATTGTGAACTTTTAACTGTAGTTAACCAATGAGTTGACTGACTGAAGGTTGTCGAAACATTTTCGTTTTTATAGCGAAATTTTTGTATAGTTCTTTTACAATTGTCTACGTTGGTATTGTCTAAAGTTGGTATTTACATCTATTATAGAAAACATATTTTTTTCGGCAAATAAAGCGGTAATGTTTACCATGAGAAGTTTTTTAAGTAAACACGACATAATCAAATGTTAAATTCCACACAAATACGTAAAAGTAAATGTATGTTATTTTAGCGTAAAAAAATTGTCAACATGCTTCTGAAATAGATACAATTGATTCATATTTTTTTTTTTTTTTGGCGAATTTAAATTGTTTATTAGATCACAAAATATGGTCATCCACATAAGTACCTCTACAGTTTTGCATCAACTATGATAATTCTTTGATCGTGCTGAAACTGTGCGATGAGCGAAAAATATATTTATATGCAAATGAAATGAAGCCTAAAATTTCAGGTTATTTCATATGTAAGTTTAGCAGAAGTTATTCATATGACGGGGAAACTTTATATATACCAATTCTATATAATGTGATTTTGAATAAATATATATTTTAATTTTAATTAATTAATTTTTAGAGTGAAGTGTTGATTAATTTTTTTATATTAAGCCGCAAACTCTTGCAGGAAGAAATGACTCCCGATAACTTGGTACCATATGCTTCAACTAATTAAGTGTATTTTTTATAGTTTCTCGTCCATAGTTGCATTAGACTCGGTTTGCTTTAAATCCTTGCTAGAGCCAAGTGCTTTAAGCGTGTTGTGCCAATACAAATCCTGCATGGAGAGTTGCATATGCTTCATTGCTTCTCTTACACATAAGCTTTGACCGAGGGCTGCTAATAACCTACTTAGCGTTGCAGATACACGGCTCAAGCAATTGCTGCAATTGCTACGCTTGCTGTTCATGTTGTTGTTGTTGTTGTTGCAGGAAAAGTTGAGAGCGAAACATAAGTGTTTTTGTAACTGCTTTTAGCGTAAGTTGGCTGCTTTTTGGCACTGTCGTGTAATGGTGTGAAGTGCTGACTCTTAATGGACACTAGCAGCACCAATTCGATTTGCGTCATACGAACTGCAACAACAACAGCAATAACAACAACAACAAGTACAAGCATAAGTACAAGTGCATGACAACAACAATGAGAACAACAACAAGAGTGTCAGCAAATGCATGTACAATATGCCAAATACGCCAAAGTGTGCCTATTTCTTGTCTCATTTGTTGTAGTTGTTGTTGTTGCTGCTGCCGCGCTACGCTTTGCTTTGGCATTTTTTAGTGCATCTGCAGCACATAACTAAAGTCGTGTGTGCCTTTTGCGTGCCGTGCGCTTTTTGTCTACACAGTGTGCCTCTTAACTTTTTTTTTTTCTATTTTTATTTTGGGTTTTTCGTTTTGTGTTTTTAGTTGGCTGCGCCTAACGTTTTTCGCATGTTGTGTTAAATTTAAACATGTATTTTGTATTTATTGTGCAAACACTTACAAAGTTGCAAATGGCAAAAAAGCAAAGCAAGCGCAACGTATATATGCACAAATGGTTATTGTTGTTGTTGTTGTTGTTAGTGTACTTGTAGTTGCTGATTTTCGCTTGGTGTTGTTGTATATTTTAGTCAACTTATGCAATTTATTTCAATTGCCTTTGATGTTCGTTTGCCTAAGAGCGGCACCAGGCAGCGCAAGGTGGCAAGTCGCAGGCCGTAGCGACAAACGACAGAAGTGTTTTCTGAGGCATGTTAAAGCATGCGCCAACATGCAAAAGCATTTAAACACACACACAGAAACACACGCACACACATACACTTATGCAATGCATATGTAAACAATGTGCTATTGTTTACTGTTGTTTTTGTTGTTGCTGTTGTTGTTGGTGTGCATATGAGCCATGTGGCTGTTATTTAGTTTAAAAAACATTTTTTACATATTGTACACGATGTTTTTTGTTTTTGTTTTTTTGTTTTTATATTGTATTTCATACAATACGCTGCTGGCTGCATTTTATGTTAAATTATATTTTAAAAAATAATTTAATTTGCATAAATGGCGAATTAAACAATAAAGAAAAGCGAAAAAACTGTTTGGGGGAAAAAAAGTAACGACACGCGTATTGTGCCTTTAAATACAGGAAACCATTGAAGACGTATTGAATGGCAAAAGTAATGATGCGCATCCGCCACTTTGTACGCATACTTGGAATTCCAATCAACATTTTTATAAATCACTTTTTGTGGCATACATTACGCAGCTGTGGCAATTTTTTAAACCCCAAGTAAACGCATTGTAACCACACCAACACACACACCAACCCACACCCCAACCCACACCACTTCACTCACGCCACAGCAGAGTGTAGAGCAGAGCTATGCGCAAAAGCGCGGTTGCTTGTCCAAACACAAAAGACACAAATTTTCGCGCGCGAAATTTATGAACTTGCGGAATTTTGCGTTGCACACGGACAGACAGACAGGCTTGCCTAGCGGGTTAAGCGACGGCCTACGCTGCCTACTGCTTGGCTACCCTAGACTGCCTTTTGGTCTATGCCTGGCTGTTGCCTACTTATAAACAATATTATACTCGTGTATACATACTTACAAATATATTTATATATAGCAACAACAACAACAACAACAACAGCAGCGTATACAAATGTGTAAGACAAATTGTCGTCGCGAACAACAGGAGAGACGCATAGAGCAGCACACTTACAGGCATATGGCGCGCTACTTTTTGCCGCAACCGCGAATGGTAATGGCAACTCTAATTGCCAAAGACAAGCCCGCGTCGAATGTAGGTATAAACGCATGCACAAACATGCAAACAAACCAGCAGACAGGCAGAAAGACAGACAGACAAATGGTGGCGTAGCAAATGCACGAATGTGTCACTAGCAGCAGCAGCAGCAATTCAACAACAACAACAACAATAATAATAGTGACAATAACAACAACGCAACTGTAGCTGCGCACACGACGGGGGTGTGTGTGGTTGACTTTGTCAATTTGTGCCCTCCACGTAGACGTAACAGCAGCAGCAATAGTCAAGTCAGCACATAAGCCGTAAGAAAAATGATACTCATTAAAAACATTTTTTTTCTCGTTTTGTTTGTTTTTTTTATTTCCTTTTTTTTTTTGGTGGCGGCTGGAGGGTTCGTCTTCTGTGTCTGTGCCTCGAAGTTTTGTTTAACGAAATTGGTGGTCGCTGGCAAAACAGGGCTGCAACATTGTTGTGCATTGTTTAAAAAAAATTAGAAATTCGTTGTTCAGTCTAAATTATTTTACAAATGTTGCTGTCTATCTTGTATACCGTGGGAAATATGGCATGTTTCCAGATCAAAAGAATTTAATGATTTAATTTATGTTATTTGCTGACTGAAAGAATTCTTTGATTATTGTGTTTTTGTTATAAATTGAAGAGTGGGCACAAAATGGGAAAATTCATTTTAACATAAAGTTAATCATGGTAATGAACTATGCTAACAAATTTCAACATTGTTCCCAATTATGTTTTATAACTAGGTGAATTTGAGAACACTCTAAATAATTCAGACGGTAATTAAAATATTTGAGGCTTATTTAAAATTATAATAAAAAGGAACCTATAGAGTCAAAATATATCACTGCTGTGTGTATATATATTTTTTTTTGAACTGAGCAGCAGCCCTGAAACTATGGCAAACCCCAGCCAGGATTGTTTTAAAATGTTTGGCTTTGTGGTTTTGCTTACTGATGTTGCAGTTATTCTTCTTGTTGTTATTGTTGCTGTAGTTATTGTTGTTGTTGTTGTTGTTGTTGTTTACTGTGGCCAACGGCATGACAGCCTAAATATTGACAATTATTCTTTTGTCACTCGCAACTACAACTGCACAATGTTTGGCAGAGTGAAAACAATGCGAGAGAGCACAAACATACGTTAAGTGCTGCCAACTGACTGCAACTGTCAGACAACTGTTGGGCAAGATACACGCGTGAGGGCAACGCTTGTGGCGCTTATTAGGCCAGCACTGTGCCTCCTTCAGCGGCATGGCGTAAAAATAGTTGTTAACCGCAATATTTCGTAACAATTTTGTAGTTGGCAAGAAAAACTAAATAAAGCAAATAAATTTAAAAAAGAAAAATTGTGAGGGGGAAAAAAAGGAACCAACGACAATACGACAACGACAAGGACATAAACAAGGGCAGCATCAACAACAACACGTACATGGCTTGGACAAGCTGCCAATATTTTGCTTTATTTCTATTTGTTGTATTTTTTTTTTTTTTTTATAATTTTTTGCAGTCATTGCTGAGTAATTTTTTTCAGCAACACA
This sequence comes from Stegana nigrithorax, assembly GCA_037044495.1. Lineage (NCBI taxonomy): Eukaryota > Metazoa > Arthropoda > Insecta > Diptera > Drosophilidae > Stegana > Stegana nigrithorax. Next base: position 10,719 of record JBAMBQ010005373.1, on the reverse strand, counting down.
CACACGCACACGCACACAAACATGCGGGCACTTGTCGCAAAATGTCGTTACTTCCGGTTTATTGCGTTTTCCACAGTTTGGGTTTTTTGCTTGAGTTTTGTGTTGCGCTACTTTTTCATTTGGCTTTGCAACATTTATTGGATGTTTGCTTTACAGTTTTATGTTTATTGCAACACATTGAGTGTAACTATTGTTGTTGTTATTGTTGTTGTTTTTGTTATATTGTTTGTAGTGCAAATAAGTTATTTATATGTTTGCCTTTTATTTGTTTCATTGCGTTATATGTTGCCACTCTTTGTTTTGTTTCTTTCCATTATATTTTTCTTTCTCTTTTTATTTATGTTGTCGCGCATACAAAATTTTTGCCACATGCATATATGCGATTTATGTTAAATGACGTTGCTGTTACGTCATGTTATGCGTGCATAAACACATACGCTTAAAAAGAAGAAAAAAGGAATAAAAAATTTATTACGCATACGACATGCGGCCTGCAGCATGCACGGTATGTCAGCCAGCTAGCCAAAGTGGCTACTTTAATAAAAATTCATTAAATCTTCGCATAAGCAAACAGCAAAATGTTGTCGGCATGACTAAGTAAACCAAATGTCGAGTATTTGTGTCAGCAAACAAGCTGACGCACGGCCACGACAGGCGAGCAAGTCGACATGTACTACACGAAAAAAAACTGCAAAACATACAAAGCGTATAGCATACTTTTGTGCGGCGGCAATTTAAAACCCGTGCATAGCAATGACGCAAGTCAAAACCAAAAGCAAAAATGAACTAAAAACAAAAGCAAAAATAAAACAAAAAGAAAAAAAAAAACCAAGAAAACAAAAGAAAAATAATATAAAAATAAAAATAAAGCGAAAAAAACTTGGCCACAAATGACAAAAACAACACGAAGTAAGCAAAGTACAAAAACAATAATAGTAACAGTAACAGCAATGGTAGCATGAATTTAGGTATGCATGCGTAGCCCAGTGTGTGTGTGTGTGTGTGTGTGTGTTTGTCAGTCAGTCAGTTTGTTTGTTTGTTTGGTTAAAACGCGCCAAAGCAGCGCAAACAAAAGCCTTGCCGCTCGCTTGATCCTTGCCAGCGTACAAACGCTGACAAAAAGCGCTTAAACGCAGGCCAAGGCACGTTTGTTAAACAATTGCTGTTGGTAAACTTCATTAGAAATGTGCATAGTAACGGCAACGACAGTTTGTGTGTGCCAGAGCAAGACGAGACGAGACACTGAGACAAGTGCAGAATAGCAGAAGGGCAGAGCGGCGGAGCAGCCGAGCAGCAGGCGTGCAAGCGTTTGCAGTGTTGTGTGTTAGTGCATGTACGTGTGAGTGTGTGAAACACAAAAAAAAAAAGAGAAGAAAAAAACAAAAGCACACAAGCAACTAACAGCGCAAAAAGTGCTTGTCGCCGCTATAACAAACAAAAAACAAAATGAAAAAAGTTTAGCATATTTTTGTGCGCTTTTTTTTATATATTTGTTTATTTTTTTTTTGTTTTGGTTTTTGTGTTTGTTTGTTTATTTGTTTGCAAGTGCGCGCGGCGGCCAATGAATGCTGTAAGCGCATATCACATTGTTGTGCAATGTTTTTTGTTTGTGTTTTTTCGGTAACATTTGTTTTTAATTTTTGTTGTTTTATTTTAATGTTTCTGTGCTGACCAACACGCGAGAATTTTAATTAGTGCCAAACCTGTTTTCGTTTTTTTTTTTTGTGTATATCTTTAGGCTGCCTTAAACGCGGCAGAGACTTACAAGTAACAATTAAAAGTTTTTAAACTTAATGCGGATATGTTTGTTAAATTGCGGACAACAAAACCGGCAGGCAGGCCAAAAAGTTAAGACAAAAGAAAAAAGCAGCAGAAACTAAGTAAAATACAAAATAAGCAACTTAAACACAACACTACAGTAAAAAAATTGTAGCATACTTGCAGGCTGCCTTATAGTTAAAGTAAAATGTCGCACACAACAGCGCAAAAAAAAGAAGAAAGGAGAAGTTTTTAATCAAGTTGAGTTTATACGGCGGCAGAAAAGTTGCGCAAAAGTTAACTTTTGGCAAACCTCACATTTAAGCTGCACACAAAAAAAAAGCAACAGCAACGACATGGTTTTGTATTAGATGGCGCTAAGTTAGACGCGGCTAAAAAGCAAAGCGCCTCTGGAGCAGCAACTGCGTGTTGCTTAGGCAAGCTAGGCTAGCCTAGCAAGGCGCATTAGGCTGGAGAAAATGGCTGGCTTTGGCAGCTGCGGGCTTGTGGGAGTCGCCCTAGCATGTGTATGGTGAGTGTGTGGCTGGCTGGTAAAGCAAAAAGTAATGGAATTGATTGAAATGCCTGGCATATACTGCAGTGCACAATAAACACAATGCAGCAATGGAGCAGCCTTAAAGCAGCATAAGACATATGAAATTTTGTGGCTTGGCTTTTGTCAATGCATGCAGATGATGATTGAAAACCAGGTGCAGCAATTGCTTGTTTGGTTTATTCGAATTGTGGCAGATTGTTGCCTGCACTCGTGCACCGCAATTGCTAAGCATATAAGTAACAATAACAACAATGGCATATAAACAAAACCATATGATAATCTGAGTAATGCCGTTTTTGCAATTAACGTGCGGCATTGCTTTGGCATATGGTTTGCTTTTGCAAATAAGCTACGCAACTGTAATTGTAGCACATAATTATGACAACAGCAATCATAAGTTGCAATCAAGGAAACAATTGTAACGGATGTGCATGTATATAAGTCTAAAACAACAACCACACCAAGAACGAACAAAGGCAACAAGAAGCAGCACGAGCCACTGCAAGACGATGTGCTAACAACAAATTAATAGTTTGGCTTTAAGTGCAGCATTGCCGGTGGGCAGCAACTACAGAAATGCTTATTGCTTTAATTGTTTTCTGTTGCACGCGCATATACGCCCATCTTTTTCTAGCCAATACACACAAGCACACACACACACAGACATATATACTTATATTCTAGTTCTCCCCGCGAAGCAATGCTTTACGGCAGTACCGCGGGGAGCAACTATAGTTATTGTTGTTGTTTTCTGTTATTATTGAAATAAAAAAAAAAAAAAAAAAAAAAAAAAAATATATACTTATATATGCAGTGCAGTGCAAGCGATTAACGCATTTACGTTGAAAATCCTGACAGTTTGCATATTTGCAAAATGTGTGCATACGTTTGCCTATTGTGTGTTCATATGCATAGAGGATAACAGCAAGGATAACACGCAACGCACACACACAAATGCAAATTAATATATTGTTTAAGCAAACAACAAGTTGTGTTTTAGTTTATGCATTGCGTGCATCATATTTTATACACGCATAAATTTTGTGCTGCCTGCTTTTGGGCGCCACACAATTCTGCTGCTTCTCTACGCTCATGTATGAGCACATACATGCGTCTATGCATATGCAAGCTTGTCTGCTTCGCTTGTTTGTAGCTGTTGTTGTCGCTGTTTTTGTTGTTGATGTTGCATTATGCATTGTCTGCTGTTGTGTGTTGGTGTTGCACTAAAATTTTAAGCTTCTCTGTTGATTAGCTGCTGAGCTGTTTTAAGCTTTTAAAATGTTTTTCGTTTGGGCCACACTGGATTTCAGCATTGCTGCTTATTTTTTATACAAATGCATGCACATGCCTCAGTGCTAAAATACCCGGCAAAGAGAATGCAACATTTAACAAAGTTATGCTTAAATTCTTTTAGCTTTGAAACAAACTTTTAACAAAATATAAGCAATTTAGCTGTTTAGCCGCAAGCCAAAGCAAATGAAACGTTTAAGCTGCAAAATAAATTGCAGCTGAGTTCTTTATTTTTTTTTTTTCTTTGCAGCAGCAGTTAAGTAGAATGATATTTGTCAAAATTAATCTCGCTATAGAAAGTCACTCATGGTGTCTAAGAAATATTCTAGCATAATTTCTTAACCAAACATGAGCGATCATAGTTTACATCAATAAAAAGTCATTTATTTATTTTTAGAATAACTAAAACGGAATTGTAATTATTTTGCAATTTAATTTTCAATTCTTCTGCGCATTAAATGGCTACACAAATAATAATTTTATATGTGTTTTCTGGCTTGTCTCTTTTTTTTATAGATTTTTCAATCAATATTTGCGCAAAGAATTATCAGAAGTCTGCTCCTATGACAATAACACAATAGTTTTTATATCTTAAGTTTCTTTACTTTTCTTGCGCAAGGACAATTGAAAATTTATTTTGTGTGCTCATTTTGCACCTAATTTTGTACAAAACCAAAAATGAAAAACCAACATAGAAAGTGTAAAAAAAGTTCGCATAAAATACAAATAAAAAGCTGCATCAAATAGCAATAAAAACAAAAAGGAAAGAATAAAAGGCCAAAACGGGAGGGAAAGAAAACCTTGCTAGAAAAGTCATCTCGTTTGCAGCTTGCAAAATGCTTGCATGTGTGTGGGTATATGCTTAAGCCTGCCGTGTCCGCATGCCCCCTGCAAGCAACCCTCGGCATAGCCGGGTCCGTTGCAGGTTTGTCTGTCTGTGCTCGTTTTGTTTTATACATTGTTTGTGAGTTGTGCCAAGCGTATTGACCAAAAAATCACTCTAACTTGCCGTTAAGCCAACTTACAGCCGCACCGCGCCACACCGCCGTGTGTGTGTGTGCATATTTGTTATCCTGCCTGTCGTTATATATTTATTTTTGAGTTTTTCGTGTTGTAATGTTGTGCAAAATTTTTGTGCACAGGCTTTGTGTCCTTACGCATTTCGTATGCAGTTTGCGTGCGTCGCTTTACGGCCTTTGGGCAAGGATTTCCTTTCTGTTTCATGTGCGCATTTTTTTTCTCTCTCTCGGTTTTTGTTGTTGTTGTGTACTTTTTAGCTTGCACTAAGTACCAGGGGCTGCATGCATGTACACACACATACACACACACACACATACACAGCCATACACCCCATACTCGTTTGTTGCACACTCAACTCATTGAAAAATCGACTTTGTCTCATATTGAAAGTTATATTTACGTTTCCGTTTCCGTTACGGTTTTTGTAGTCATGTTTGACCATTGAAGCGACAACATTTCACAACGTACTATTTCATTTTAAATTTGTATCCTTTGGCACAGGCAGGCCAGCAGGTCAGCAGGCAGGGAAGCCGGTGCAGCGGCACTGAGCAGGAGGCAGGGGGTAAGGGCCTGGTTAGGCAGCCTTAGTTGCCGTTGTCGTTGTCGTCGCAGACAATTTGCTGTCTGTAATTTGTTGTACGCCTCAACTGCTTAAGTGCAAAGAAATTTCGAAATGTAGGAAATGAGTCACAAATGTTGCTGATTGTTACTCGAGCGCTGACTACTGACTGCTGAGTGGCATGTGCGCGTGTGACTATGTGTATGTGTGTGTCTGTGTGTACTGGCATTAGTTATTTTTTGTTTTTTTTTTTTTTTTATGCAGAAAATTCTTATTTGATTACTTTTGTTAGGCTACGTTTTTGTATGTGCGCCTTGGCTGCTGTTGCAAAAGCAACTGTCCTCTCTTATTTGCTGTTAAAAGCCGTTCTTAAGTAATTTTTAAGTTATTTCTTGGCAATTTTTTGTGCACAATTTTTAAGCCTTTTGCACAATATTTGCGCATAAACACAAATGTTCCAAGCAAAAAAAAAAAAAAAATCAAAAAATGGAAAACAAAATGTTTAGTTTTTTTTATGTATATTAAGGGTGGAAATATAAATGAGCAGCAGAAAAAGCACTTGCATAACATCTTAAGCTGGCTGGCGCGCAAAAAACGCTTTGAAGTCTGCCGACCATTTCAATTAAATGCTTATACAAAACCCCCAAAAGAAAACAAACCAAACCAAGCCAAGCCAAACCAAACCAAACCAAAACGTAATCAAAGCAAACCACAAAAGCAGCGCAGCATCAGCAGCTGCCAGCCAGCATTAGCAATGGCATGGTGTGTGTGTGTGTGTGCTGTCGAAATTATGACAACTGTCAGTCAAAAATGTTTGTGTGAGCTACAAAAAATGCTTTCAACTAATTAGAAAAAATCAGTGAAAATCCCAAAACTAAAACAGCGGCATGCATATGTATGTCTATTGTTGTTGTTGCTGATTGTTTGTTGCAAATATTGCGCATACGTCATGTGGCATTTTTGGTTGCATAGCGTCTTGCGCTGTTTGTGTGTGTGTGGTTTTTTTTTTCCTTTTTTTTGTGTTTTTGTTTTGTTTTTGTGATCTGCAAGTTTTGCACTTCTTTTATTTAGTCAGTGGCGCATAACAAAATTGCGCATTTAGCGAAAATGCAAAAGTGCAAATACAAACTTCCGCTTCCGTTGCATCACTTCAATTTTCGACAGTGTTGCGATTTTTTTTTTTTTTACGCGCATACACACACCCTCTCAGTCTCCCTCCCTCTCCTACACTCTTAAGCTTTTGCTAGCCGTGTCTACAATAATAACAACAACAAAAGCAAAAGGCGGCATATGTTATATGTTTTTGTTATTGTTGTTGTTGTTGCTGCTACTGTTGCCGCCCACTTTTTCGCCGCTCAGTGCTGTGGTAATTTTTTGTTGGACATATGCCAACAAAAATTTGACATATGAACTGAAAACCAAAAAACATTGCTGCCTTTTCGGCTTGGCAGCGGTCGCTTGACGTTGGCGTTGCTGCGCCCAAAAGCATGCTGCGGCCAAATAAAAATACAAACAAAACAACAAAAACAAACAAAGAAGCAAGCAAAAAAGCAGAGAAATGAAAAATCAAGCGTAGTGCAGTCGTAACGTGTGTAGGAGGTGGTTAGTTGCCAATTGGGTTGCCCATAGCATCAATGTGGGCTGCTGCGGACACAGAGAGGACTTCGACGGCGGCGTTGTGCTTGCAAAGAAATTGCAAATTGTTATTGTTGTTGCTGTTGTTGTCGTTGTTGTCATCCGCATTATTATCAACTTCAATTTCAACGTCGTCATATAAGCGTTGCATGATAAAAAGATCAGACGAGTGTGCGACTGTGCCAGGCATGCTGCGCGCGGCGCTATGGGCCAGTAACACAGCACTGACAGCCTACAGCCGCAGCGTGGTCGCGGCTTTAACAAAACAAAAAGAAAAAAAACAATGTAGAAAATTTTATAAAAAAAAAAACAAGCGGTCATACAATAAAAGCAAAAAAAATCGCTTGAAAATCCGGCACTGCTTACGTTATTTCTTCGCGTAGCGGCAACAATGATTTTTATGCGATTTCATTTTATTTATTTTGCTTTTTTTTTTTTCAATGGCTTTCTTTTTTCCTTCATTTCGATTCATGGCAGTTGCTTTGTTTTTTTTTTTGCACGTTTTTACTGCGGCGCACGAAAAAGCCACAAAATTGAAATTACATGTTTTACTTATAAGTTGCGCGCAGTACACAGCAGAAAAAGACAAAAAAAAAAAAAAACAGAACAGCAATGTAGCAGCAGAGACAAGCAATGGGGTTAGTAAAATGCATGTGAGGTAGCTCATTAATTTGGCAAAAGCTGTAGCCAGCATTGCACAGATTCGCAAGCAAATGCAATGCATACAACGCAGCAAAGTGGCTGGCAGTGGCACACAATGCCACGTGCATGCAGATAACGTTGCAATAACAATTTGCGATTACAATAGCAGCAGCGAATGCGAGCGCAGATGCAACGCAGCTACAAAATACGTTAAGTATGTACTGTGCGTGTATGTTTATATAGATAAAATCCAATATGGCGCCAATTTTCGCACGTATGACATTTAATTAACCCAATACCAGTGTAGGCACACACACACACACACACACTTTCCATGCACAGGCACTGCAGCGTGGTATCAGAGAGCGCGCAGGCAAAGTGGAGAACAATGCTGCAATAATTGTTACGTATGCACAGTTGTGCGTACAAAAATAGGTACATTAGTATGCAACCGACATGGCAGCACAATTGCAGTTTCTGCGTTTTTAAGCCAGCATACAAAATCTAGCGTTATGATTAAAAGAGTGCATATAGTTGGCATACCTGGCGGCGCCTTACTTTATTTTTTAGAGTTTTTCTTCAACAAAGAATTGACGGCATATCAAATTGGCTGTTACAATTCTTGTTCCCGTTACTATTTAACAATCCGCTGCAATTATTTATATTTTATGTTGTAGAACACAATACACGCGCTGAATCAGACTCGAGACAATAAATATTATATTAGAAATAAAAATGGCAGCTACAGTATAATTTTCTTAGCAAATTCACATAGCTGCAAAATTAGAAAATTTGCCGTCTGCCTCTAAGTAATCTGTAATAAAAATACCTAATGGATTCAGTTAAAAATTGTTTAAATTGCTGCTTAGCACTGACTTGCATATTTTATTCAAGTGCCAATTGATTTTAGCATTCCTCTGCTTGATGTTATGCTGAATGTTAAATGCGAGAGAAAATGCACATAAAACATTCAAAAGTGCATTGATGAATTTGTGTAAATGTCAAATTAACACTTCGATTTTGTTTATTGTGAGAGGAAAACGCAAAGCGTCTGTTTGCTTAATTATTTAAGCGTAAATTAAGAATAATTAATGCAGTTTAAACTGCTGAAAAGAAAAGGAAATTGATGTGACAGTGAATGTTAAAAGTAAACCTGCATATTAAATGCAGCAACTGAAAGCGGCTTTTGTGGTCTTTCAATGGAAGACCGTGATAGCTTAGAAATTGGTTTGCTAGACACTCAAGAGAAAGTTTATGAAATGTAGTAAGAAACTAAAAACAAACTACACTAGAAAGTAAACGGTTATTTTAGGTATCAAATAAGGATTGGTTTGAATGTTGAGCATTAACCGTTTCAAATATTTTTTACCATAAAATTATATATATATATTTTTTTTGATTTTCCAAAATTTAAATATTTTGTCTTACCTAAGTTTATCTTTTATACATTTTTTAAATTATTGCATGTTATAGGAATTACATTTATGTTAATATCAAACAGAGTATATAACGTTTATGAGAACATATAAACATTTTTTTGGTTATTTATTAAAATTAATATAATCTTTTTGAGCTATGCATGAAGTGTTATGTACTTCGCGCGTACCTTTAAAAAGTAGGTGGTGTGTCTATTATTTTTGACACAACTGTATAGCACGCATTTCATTAAAAAACACGCACAAATAGCAACGTGTAAATTATTTGCTGTTTAAATTTGCTTTTTCACAGTCCACAGCATAAGTAAGTTTTTTGGTTTTTTCTCGTTGCATAGCATTGCATACTTACAGGCGCTGTGCGGGTTTCATTAAACTTTTGCTCGTTTGTTTTGGCACATGGCGTTGTCTGGCATTGTATGCGGCTTACATAAGTGGCTTGTTGAAATAATTAAGGTTATTCAAACGACGACGCAAGGTTGCGATTTATGAAGGTCATAAGTTTTCTTTGCCCATCGTCATCGTCATTCTGACGGTGATGATGGTGATGTTGGTGGTGTTTGCTGTGTGTGTTGGGGTGCAGCGGCATTTATTTGACGGAGAATGGTTACGCTTATTTATGCGTGTGTTGACACGAAAAGGAGTAGCTTAAAATAAATAGGCGCATAAATTTGTGATAAGATGGTTTTATTAATGGAGCTGTGTTGTGCGCACTGTGATCATCATGTTACGCGCATTTGGCCAAAATGACAAATTTATTCATAAATAAAGTGAAAACCGCGCGCTAGCCTCGCAAGAAGTTCAATAGATCATGCATAATTTCGCTGAATTAATTAGCATACATAATGCCATTACGAGTTTAAACAATGTTCCGGCTTAGCATTACAAAAATTAAATCCCTGTGAACAGTTTGGAAAAACCGTCAGCCGTGTATTGCTTCAGCTTCAGGCAGCATTATATGCAAATTAAATGTTAAACGCGTTTATTTTTATTTTTTTGAATTTTTAAAATTATGTCAAATTCTTTTAGTATACTTTAAAAGGTTATATGAAAAATAGAAATGAATGTTATGCATTTATTTATGCAGTCAATAGCACAGCATTCAGTGCTTTTTTCTTTTGAGGTCAAATTGAATTTAGTTAGTATACTAATATTATATTTTTTTTCTATTTTGTAATTCAATTGCAATTGGGCAACAAGGGCTCTTTGATACAAAGCAAGAAAACGCCGCTGAGGGAGAAATATTTTAAAACCCATAATCTATCTCAATAATAAAAAAACTCTGTATCTATATATCTATTTATACAAATGAGTTTTCAATTTCTATATACGAAATGGCTATAGGCTGACTTACATATATTATTGTACTCTGAGTTGAGAGATATGTTGTAACCCAGTGATATCAATGAAAGGGGCTGTAATTGTTGGCTTGTTTTGAGTAGTTAAATATATTTTTCGTTTATTAAATCATTATGTTTTCAATGAAACTACAACAGCTAGTCTGATAAGATTTAAACAGAATTGCAAATTGTTGCAATAGTTCTCGAATGCAAATCTTATCTACTGTCTAATTGTTAGACATTTTTATAGTTTCTTGATAATTCATATGATTGAAGCTTGCGACGACGACAACATGCTGCCTGGGCGTTAATTAAACTTTGGAAAATCCAATGAGACTTGCTACAGTCTAAACTATGCATGTACAATATTTATTTTCAAGCTGCAGCAGAGTATAGCGCAGTGTGAGTGTAAATGCGACAGCGAGAGTCGCAGCTTATGAGTATGAAGTGCTAATTGCAGCTGCTCTAGACAAACACTCGATAGTC